>MDJU01000682.1:0-16807 GCA_001721665.1 Trichoderma pleuroti
CCACGCGCTCCGTCTGTCTTCTCGTCTGGTCTCGTCTCTCCTCTCTCTCTCTCTCTCTCTCTCTCTCTCTCTCTCTCTCGCCCAGACGCTTGTGTCTCTCTGTATCGAAGCCGAGTCGAGTCGAGTCGAGTCGCTTGTCGCTGGTCGCTGGTCGGTTACCGCTCTCGAGGTCGATGACGTTTGTCAATGTCGATCTGGTCGTTGTTCTCCGCCTTTGTCAGGATGTCTCTGTGTCCCGTGTCGCGAGAAGAAGATGATGCACAAAAATAGAAAAAGAAGAAGAAAAGAGCAGCGCTGACGTGACTCAAAAAATCCCAGAGGAATGCAAAAACCCAAAACCCAACCCTAGACACAGCCGAGGGGCATAACGATGGATTGGGGGAAGAGAGAAGCTGTCGCCTGCTTTTACTGGGGGGGGGGGGTCAAGCCTTAGCGGGCCGATCCAGGGTCCAGGATATTGGTTGGATAGGTAGCTTGTGCAATGCAATGACTGGAAATTCGATAGTGCCGCTAGATCCAAAGGGTAAAATGAAGAAGAAAATCCCAGGCTCTGTGTGCGTGTGTGTGTGTTGGTTCTTGTGGTAACGATGAATGGCAATGTCTCAGGCGGACCAGTTTGGTATGATGGCTTAGGTAGAGGGAGAAAATGCAAGAGAGAGAGAAGAGAGAGAGAAGAGTGCCTAAGCTTGTCATTTCAGACGGCGGCAGGGAGGGGCGAAACTCGCGGGATGGATGGAGGACATTGGATGGCGCCTGTCGGTGTCCCATCAGCGGGTTTTCCTTCTGACACGACGTCACGAGCGCCCTAAAAGATTGCATCAAATTACATGTCGCGAGTACATGTACATGCAAAATGAACATGGGAAAATAAAATAAAATAAAAAGAGCGGGCTTGGCCAGATGAGGCACTCGCTTACGACAAATTGGACGGGGATTGGCATCCAGGGCCCGGCAATCAAAAGAGCAGAGGCTGTTGCTCTGTGGATTGAGCTGTTTTTGAGGCCCAAAACAGGTGCCCAAAGGGCTCAATGCGTGCTGGTGCCTGTTGCGTTGCTTCATTACACGATGCTGCTGCCAGACGGGATCAATACCTACCTAGGTATCCAATTTAACAACATTCCACTCACTGCTGCCTACTGCTACTGCTACTACGAGGTAGGGACATGATATCCTCATATGAATACAGTAAATATAGTAGCATTCACAAGTACTCATCATCTCTCAGCTCAACCCCTCTACAACACCAAGCACACTCCATCAACAGCCAACCAATCTCACCACTTGTTCCAATTCACACGCCAAACAGCCCTCATCATACTGTCCTTGGGACGGCAGAGTCATCCCTTTCCCCCAAAGAAAAAAAAACTCCACTCCCCGAGAAAAAAGAAACCCAACCTAACGCATCCAATTAACCAAAATGCCAGCCCAGCCGGCAGTTCACATGTAAAACGCACATTAGATTAGGTACCTACATACAGGCATCTTTCCCTTGCCTCTCTCTGCCTATCAAGTAAAGCTGCGTCAAGCTCGGGAAATGCAACCACCTACCATTGGCAGTAACATGTGATTCCCAGGCCCATCTACTAAGCTTTCCATCCATTCTACTGTATTTATTCGCGTCTAATGATTCTTGTTTTTTGTAATAGATCCCATTCCATTCATTCCCCCTTCTGCCTGACCAACTTGAAACGCAACAACACGCATCGCATTGCACTGCCTAGCGTTGTTTTTTTGGGCCTCCCAAAACGCCCCTTGATACACAACAAATCACACCAGACACGATTACAAAAAAAACGAGTAGCTTCACAAGGCAAGGAAAAAAAGAAAATAAAACGAGAAAAAAGAATTCTATGAGTCATAAAACAGAAAAGGACGCAACGCTGGGAAACGCACCCTAAAAATAACTAAAAATTGATATGGATATCATCATTTGGGCCTCCCCCCCCCCCCCTTCCGTATTCTTACAACTCCTAGACCATCAAAACAAGATCTGACCAAAAAGGAAACACTAAAAAAAGTACTGCTTTTTAACAAAGAGAAAAAAAGAGAAAAAAGAGAAGAAGCGCAAGAAATTCATAGCCTGCATTCCGGCCTTGTGCCAATCCTCTTGGAAATCGATAAAGAAAAAAGAAAAAAAAAAGACCAAACGCCACCCGCCTGAGCTCGAGGCTCTCCCGTCCTGCCGTCATCATGACATGCCAATGCCACGCAAACTGCATCCAAGACGCAACCCTTGCTCGTGGATATGCCCCAAAAAACGCCCAGTCGTAAATTATCATTACTTTTTTTATGCCCCTTTGCACATCGTCCTGTGCCTTGTGAACAACACACTCTCCCGTGTTTCACCGACTGCGGCTCGCTCGTCCGCCGGCTCTCCAGCCCAACCCCCTATTTGTGTGGAGAAAAGGCAGTGGCGCCGTTTCTTTTTGCTGCTGTGCAGATTCCGATTCAGCAATCAATGTGTCCTCTAGATCTGGGACAAGCCCGTCATCAATGAGTCTTTGCAGCAACACGTCCTTGGCCAACGTCTTCTCCCTAATCATGGCGCGGCCATCCAACCTGCGGAGGCGCTTGCAGCTAGCAACATAGACCACTTCGTGAAGACGGCGACGTAGCTTTGTAGTCTCATCCAGGCGCCTTGCAAACGTCTCATCTCTCTCCATGTCCGCATCGGGCATCGTAAACGAGTCAGCGCTGCCCATCTTGTCCGGGCTGATGAGCATTTGGACCGGAGGATAGAATCCCTGAGTAATGGGGTTGTCTCGCAGGTCCAACTCTGTGAGATGAGGAAAGTCGGTCAAGAGCTCCGTCACTGCCATTGTATCCGAAAGCCGATTGCCAGCCACAAGCAGCTTCTTCAGTCGCGGGATGAAGCGCAAGGCTGATAGATCCCGCAGGGCATTAAAGTTGAGATTCAATATGCGCAAGTTGGGCATCAGTTGGCCACACTCATCAGGCAATTCCCCCAACCCGCAGTTTGCAAGCTCAAGCAGCTGCAGGTTGAGAAAGTCCGCCTTGAGCTCAAAAGTTCCCAGGTAGTTTCCAGACAAGAACAGCTTCCTTATCTCGCAGGCACTTGTCAGGAAATCCAGCTCGAGCGGGACCTCACCTCGCTGCTCACGCAGAGAGAGGCTGTCCAACCGACGAACGTAGCGGAAGCCGGAGAGGTGGCTCAGACAGTTTCGGTCAGCGTGGAGTGTCTGCAAGCTGCTGAGATGTCGAATGTCCAAGGATTCGACATCGTTGTCGCTAATGTCAAGCTTCCGCAACGTCCTGTTGGCCTTGTCAAACACGAGCGACTCCAGCTGGTTGTCGGAAATGTCCAGCTGGGAAAGCGCAGGTAGCAGCTCAAGACCCTGGACCGACGAAATCCTATTCGAGGCCACGTCGAGTTCTGTCAAGCGCTCCCAGCTGATGCTGGAGAAATCAAGCTCCTCAATCAGATTGTTGCGTGCCCTCAAGGTGAGCAGGCCATCGTGAGAGTCCAATCCGTCAAGAGTTGTCAGCAGATTGTTGTCAGCACGCAAGCTGCGCAAGTGGATGAGCCTCTTCAACGCCGATAAGCTCTTAACTTCGTTGTTGGAAATGTCCAGGTATTGCAGGTGAATGAGATGGTCCCACGAGGTGAGCTCCGTCAGCATGTTGTCGGATACCTTGAGCTGTCGCACACATTCGGGCACGCCCTCGAGATGCGCCAGCGAGTTCTTTGACACATCCAATGTCGTGATTTTGGAGCAAAACTCATTCAGCATGTGCAAGCTGGTCAGCTGCTTGTCCTGGAGGGTGAGAGAGGTCATGTCATCCCAAAACGGCTCGTTCGGCTCGGCCTCGGAGAGCTTTTCCACAAGGTCTCGTATCGTCATGGACAGCACCTTCTTCGAGCCATCGCCTGTTGCCAGTCGCTTGGGGCCCATAACGTAGCTGACCTCGAGCCCAAACGACTTGTCCTCGTGGTTCACGGTAAATTCCGAGAGCGGGCTCAGCGAGAGCTTTCCCACATTTCGGCCAATCAGTAGACTGTCGTCGGCCCTCAGCGAGACGCCATGGGCCGCTGGACTGGGAGTAGCCGTAAGGAACCCAAAGCCTGAGCCCCCTTCCAGCGACTTGAGGCTCAACATGGAATTGTCGCCAAGGTAGCTGACTTGACGCTGGCGCTGAGAATGTGCCGGGGTTTGGGTTTGACTTTGATCTTGGCTTTGGTTTGGACTCGGACTCTGACTCTGACTTTGGCCCTTGTTTCGACTTTGACTCGGCAACTCTACGGTGCTCTCTTCATCCCGCTCCTCTATTCGTGAGATTGGCCTGGGTGTAAACTTGGATCCAGACATTGACGTAGCACGGATTGCTCGTAGAGTGCCTTGCACGCCCTTGGCGCCGCTAAATTGAGCTGCGAGAAGGGGAGGCGATTCGGATGACTCGCCTGGCACTGGATCGTCCTCCAGACCCTCTATATCCTCGGGCAGCACGCCAAGAATAATCGAGGCAATGGGCGATGTGAAGGAAATCGTAATATTACGACGCTTCGAAGACAATCCATCGCTGCTGGTCTTGGCCTTGAGAACGTGCAAACCGTTGCCGGCTTCCTCTGCAGCTTTGGAACCATCTCCCGGCTGAGCATCGAGCTTCTCAATCTCCCCTCTAGCCCTCGCGGCTACCTCGGGTCGAGAGGCTCGTAAGCCGCCAGAGTAGTATAGCTCTTGAGTGAATGTGTTTGGGCAGAGTTGGGGCGAGAGGTGCTGTCCTTGTTGCTTGCCACGCCATCGCGACCCCGAAGAGTTTGCTTCAGATGCTGCATCTCTTCCGTCATATCCACGGACAAATCAGGAATGTTTGCAAATGGATCTTCCTCGCTGTCGTCAGATCCTGAGGCATGGGACATTACGGAGTCCTTGGACTCCTTGTTCCTTATCCAAATGTTGTTCTGCTTGTCCAAATACATGCCGCCAATCTTGTCCGGAATCAGGTGCGAAACACTCTCGGGAGCAATGACTTTGCGTGATTCGGAGCCTCTGGACGAAGAGGTGGGGAACAGATGGCTGGTAGAGCGACCAGATGTGCTGGAAAACAAGTCATGAACTGGACTTGTCGTTTCGCTTGCCGACTCGGAATTCGATCCGCCACCGCCATTGCCATTGGTCCGAGTGCGACTGGCTCGATCAACCATCCGCTCAACCTCCTTGGCCGCGCGAATTGCGTCTTTTGCGAGGCCCATGGATCTCACTGATGAGGAAATCACATCGCCCATGTCGCTCAGCTCCTGGTACTTCTTGAGCCGTTTTACGACCTCGGGGTCCTCTTGCTGTCGCGCCTGTCTGGGGAGTTGGCTTTCCATCTCGACTAGGGGGTCGGGAGAAGGGGCTCTGCCGTAGAGTTATCCGACTCCTCCAGCGTAGCGTTATGCGACGGTACCTTGATTTCCAGCTCAGACTCTTCAAGGCTTGACAGCCCTGGTTGACTAACCTGGCTGCGAATCATGGCCATGATTTGAGCGGCCTGGTCTACAAAATCTTGCGTTCTTATAGAAGGCTTGCGTTCGGCAGCTTTGCCAGTCACATCCGGCTCAGCTTCCTCCTGAGTTGACCTCGCGGCTGATCGTCGTGCCTTGGCCTGGAAAACAGCCTCTGTCGGCGACCTCGAAGTGTGGGCTGAAGAATGGGACCCGCGTCTCGACCCATATTCCGCATCTTGGTCGTCGGCAGAATCCGAGTACTCGGACAGAGACCGCTTCCGTTGTTTGCCGAGGGCACGGAGTCGCTTTTCACTGCCAAACGCAACATCGGATCGGTGGAGCGTTCGACGGCGCTTTGGCGTCGGGTGTTTGGATGGAGAAGCTCTGGGTCGCTTGGTTTCGGATCCATAATCTCGCTTTGCGACCCAGGACAAATCGTAAGCTTCATCCTGGGGGGTGAGGGAACTTTCTGGCGAACTAGACATGTAATCGTTTCCAGCACCAGTGTTGACCAAAGGAGTTTGAGATTTGCTCTTGCCACGGCTCCTGCGAACGTACAATGAAGCATCTTCAGGGAACCAAGATTGTGGAGGAACGAGTTTTAAGGCTCCCTTGACAGCCAAGGGAGGGTCTGACGGTGACTTTTCCTCCTCGTCATCCTTGTCATCCTTGGAAAGGAGGCTGGAATGTTGGCCGGCCAGGTGAGACAATTCGCTCGTGAATTCGAACCCTTCCAATTCACCAGCCCCAAAATGGCTTACATAGCGTTTCCTGCTGGCATCCTGGCTGGGTTCCCGGCTGGAAGGTGTGGAAGGCGAGGATTCTCGTGAGTTCCTACCAGACATGTCTTCTTCGAATTGACTAATGCGCCGAAGCAAGGTCTGATTGGTAAATGTGTCATACGGTCCAAAGAGTTTCAAAGGGCTCGAGTTGGATCGGTTGCCAGGATCGCGCATCTGCTTCTTGTCGGGGCTCGGGAATGGAGCTTGAGGCAGGTTCGGGGTGCCGAAAAAAGAGCCAAACAGGTTTGAATCGGCGTCTTGAGTCCGCAAAGTCGGAAATTGTTTGGGCGTGCTGGCTTGCATCGAATCCTCGGGCAGCATTTCTGACCAGTCTTCGCCCAAATCAGGACTCAGGGAATGATGTCGCAGAGACCCCTCCTCGGCCGACTCATCGCTCCCATGGGAGGTATCGAAATGGTATTTAAGTGAGGATTCATCATCTTCTGCTTCGTCTCTTGTGGGCTTCACTTCCACTGCACTGTCGGAAGCGTTGTGTGACGGGTCTAGGATCATTTGATTGAGCTGAAGCCTCTCGAGCTTTTGTCGCAATTCTTCCGTGGGCATTTCAAGCGGCGCAAATTCGACTTTTCCGTCCTCGTCACTGCGCTTGCCGATTAAGATGGGGCTAAAGTCTTCGTTTTTCGTGTAGCTCTGGCCGCTCGCTTTTCTAGATCCGCCATCAATCAAGGAGGGGATGGCGAGATAACTATCGTCTTGGGTAGCTTCTTCGTCTTGTTCGGCTTTTTCTTGTTCGTCTCCATCGTGTTCTGATCCTTCGTGTTCAGACTCTTGTTGCTCTGGTTCTTCCTGTTCAGACTCCTCTTGGTCCAATTCTTCCTTCTCGGCCTTTTGCTCAGCCTCTTGATCATCTTCGTGGTCATCTTCTTGGTCATCCTCATCTTCGGTGGGAGGCTCAGAGGGATTCATAGGACCGTCGTTGCTCATAGTGGATAGATCCGAGGGGTCTTCCTCGACGTTGAGCTTGTATTTTATTTCTCGCAGAGGCCGTCTAGGGCTCGGACTCGGTGTGATTTGGCTCGGCGAAAACATGCCTCCCTCCTCGTCAGCATTGAGCTCCTCTGTGGACTCTAGGATTATCGCCGGGTGTCTCGGTGCTGGCGGACTTGAGGGCATATCTGTTTCGTATAAATCTGCCGTGTTGGGGGATTCGAGGTGTGGAGATTGGCGGTCGGGAGATGGAGAATCAGGCATTGGGGATGGAAAGTCGAGGTTGGGGGATGGAGAGTCGGGCATTGGAGACGGAAAGTCGAAGTTGAGAGAGGGAGAGTCGAAATTGGGGGAGGGCGAGTCGGAGGCCGGCTTCGCTTGGTGGCGGCGGTTTGAACATGTCCTGCAAGCCAACGGCTGCCGAGCTGAACAAGTCGCGCTGCTCTCCATACTGAAGCTTGCCCTGGACCAATCGTCGCTTCCATTCCGGCGTGTCAGATGTCCCCGGCGTGGCAGGCGCTCGCTGTCGGGCGTCCTTATGCACGACGACGGAGCCGGTGGTTGTCGAGGAGACTGAGCGCTCAAGATAGCCCTTGTGCGCCGGCTTGCGATCCTTTACAAACTTGAGGAGGCGCTTCTTGGGGGATTTGCCGTTTTCATCGGAGCTACGGTCGCCCTCGAGAATGGTCATGCTCTTCTTCTGCGACGCCCGCGGAACCACGCCGGGATGCCGCCAACGCGGTATGCGACTCGGGGTGAGCTTTGGCGACGGTGACGGTGTGCCCTTCTTGGACGATCTGACGAGAGAGAGCGGCGCGGGCGAGGATCCACGCTCCGACACCCAGTCCTCGGTCAACGAGTCCAGCCAGGCGTGCGACGACATGGTGAGGGCCGGTAGAGATGATGCACACAGGGGATGGGAATCTCACGCCATAGATGGAGATGGATATACAGAAACGCTCTATGCGGGGTCCGCGTCCAGGCAGAGACAGAGGCAGTGATGCGACTGATGCGCGCGCAACTCGAAAAGGGATCACGCGAGAGGCGGCGCAGGGACAAGATATACTCGGGCGGGATCGGGGGGATGAGACGAGAGAAATGCCGGGCCAAGTATCGACAAGAGACAAGATGAAGGCCGAGTATTTACCTGGCGATGGCATAGGAGCGCATGCAGGGGATTCTGGCGGGAGACATGATGGACTGTAGGAAACGATGATGCGCGAGCTTGAAACGGAAAAACAAAACAGGGGTGTTAATTGGCCGCGGCGGGGTTGCTGTGCCAACTGCGGTGGGGGCATGCGGATCACGTGCTTTCGTCGCTGGAAAACGGTGCAGAGACGCTGCATCTTTAAGATTGGCCGAAATCTCGCAAAGTTTGCTGTCATTTAGCTTGCGACGGAGTTGAAATGGGCAGCGCTGTATTTTTAGCACACCCGTAAGATGATGCAGTGACGGCCATTACCGTCGTGCCGGCTGCTGTCTGTATTAGGGCGCACCATCGCTGGAGCTGCCCAAGTGTAGTTGTAGCGGTAACTGTAGTTGTAGCCGTACGGAGTAGCGGGAACTGGACTGGACTGAACCTCCTTATGCGGAGTATCCGTACAGTAGATACAGCAGAACGAACTCCTTTTCATATGCAGCACGCACATTAGTCAAGAAAAAGATGACAATCCCCCATGCATGTCCATCTCCATCTCCATCTTCGTGCTGCAGCTCCCCCTCAAACGTGATCCGCTCTTTACGCGAGCTCACGTGACGGCGCGGGACGCGTCTTTCGTCATGTGCGGACCGCGATAAGTGCACCTTCAATTTCTCGACAAGACATTTCCAACGTCCAATTTCCCACCAGCTCGTGCCCTGCCCTTGCGTCCGCCACTGTCGACAGCACCAAGACACAGATGAAGAGTTGACCCTCTGCGTCTCTGGCCCTGCGCCCCTGTTGTCGTCAATCCAGCCAGTCCGCCATCGGTTCTCGCCGAATACCCCGTTGATGCCTTACTCGCCGCCACGGCCCCAATGCTGCCGCGAGACTCCATCTACTGCGAGGCGGTCTTCCCGCCGCAGGACATCTACTATGAGGGGTCCGAGGACGAAGACTACGACGATGCGGAGGCGCGGAGGCTGAGGTATGAGGCTGCTGGACGGCAGTTCCTTGCCGGCAGAGTTCCGATGCTGCTGTCTGCAACCTTGAAAGGCCCCTTTGATGAGGAATCTGGCTGGGTGAACCCGTGGCGGTCCAAGAATCGCACCGCCAATTCGCAACATCGACCCGAGTCTCGGCCTGTAGGTTCGCAGTATAGCCTCAGGCGACCTGCGGCGTCTGCGTCTGCGTCTGCTTCTCCAGTTGCCCAGAGACAAGCGATGGAGGTCCTGAAAAATGCCGAGTGTGCTCTTCCTAGTCCGGAAAGTCTCAAGCAGGCACCCTTCACTGAACCGCGCCCGCGTCTCCAAGGCAAAGTCGCTGGTCTACATGGTTGGGAAGAGGATAATGCTTCTCTTTCGCCAACCAAGGATGGCTACGACTCCTGGGCAGCAAGTTCACCATTACAGAAGCTGAGCAAGAGGAAATCAAAATCATCCATTGGCGCGGATAGCACATTGAAGAAGCGTCGTAGAGTTGAATCATCAGAAGTTGAAATCAAAACTCCCACCTCGGAAAGACGGCGAGCTAGAACAACAAGTGCCGGCGAAATACGCACAAAGGCTTTGAGCAGCACATCGATATATTCGCATATCCGGGAGCTTACTTTGCAAATTCCAAGGCAGGGCCTATCCAGCGAAGATGGCGATACGTTTGACTCTGACGACGATGAATCTCTCATTAGTCGTCCATCAGCTGATGCATCTTCAACAAATGAGCCGAATCCATCCTCCTCCTTGTCGTCTCCATTTTCCCAGGCTAGCTTGTTAAGGGCCCTATCTCCCGTTTCCATGTCCCCGGCGCAAACACCATCGAAGCAAAGAATTCCAGCAACACAATCACCCAGCAAATCACCCAGCAAATCATCCAGCCGCCCGCCGACTTTGAGTGGTTCATCTTGCTTATCAGAAGCTCCAACAAATCGACCTGACCTCTCCGATCTAGAAATGCTAGGCGCAGGAAATCAGGCTTATGATGAGGCTCATGTTGACGACGATGCCACAGCACCAGAGTCTCACTCACCAGAGGAAGAACCAGAACGTTCGCCACTTGAATTCAACGAATGGGCGAGTGCCAGTGGTATTCAGTCGCTGCCGCGCGCAACTACCCCAACCGGCCCCGACAATGATGAACCTACATCGTCTTCAGATGATGCAAGCACAGCTCATAACACCGAGGGTAGTTTTATGAATGGTCTAGAAGCAAGCTACGAAATCTCCCATGGATTCATGATACCCTTTGGTGCTACAACACCGACACGAATGGCGCATCCAATAATATACAATGATGCTGACGGATCCGATGACTTGTCTCCTGACTCTAGTATCACAGCTTTATCAAGCGCACAACAGGCCGCTACTAGTCGGACTGAGGCAGCCAATGTTTCCAGAGACTCGTCTGGCAACGGTAGTCCTACAAAGACAAATAGCCCTACCAAATCATCCGCTCTCCAATCTTTGAGTCCTCGAAATGGTAGAATCAACTCGCGACCTGCTCTCAACAAGATTGCTCAACCTCGTTACTCATCGCCGCTCAAATCACCCGCAGCTGTAAACAAGGCGATCTACTTTCAAGAGGAAGATAGCCAGCAATCAAAGGAGAATGTCGAGTCAAAAGAGGCAAAAGAGAATCCATCACCACAAGTTATGAGGACCAATATTCCAATGTCGCAGCCCGGCCTGAGCGAAATTGCTCCCAATCTGACTTGTCCGGCCGATCATTCGAAAGTGGACAAATCTCAAAAAGAACCCGTGGCTCCCGATACTGCAGCCCCATCAACAGCCTCCCTTTCCAGCCAACTGCCGATTGAAACCGTCTCGCCCACAGAGGTGGATAACACAGTCCAGCTCAATGTGCTGTCCAACACACCAGAGTTGGCAGAACCAAGTCTTGCCCAAGAGGAGGTCTCTGCTGATTCGCAACCATCACTTTTCACAGAAGGGGGTGCTGGTCCAGATATGTTTGAGGCGCACACATTAGAAAATGCAGCCGATGCCGAGTTGACAGCCGTCTTGGCAGATGATCATGGCCAGACACCACTACAAGAGCAGGAGAATCCAACCCTCACACCTACCAAAGCCGGTGAAAGTCTTGTCATACCACCACAAAGTGTCATTACCGAGCAGCCATCTAGTGAGGACTTGCCTCTGCCGACCGAAACCGTGTCAGAGAGACCATGCACACCAGAGCCGCGGTTCGCCTTTACGTCTTTTTCGTCATTCATGTCGCCTTCTCCCATCCATCGCCGGCAGACACGCTTTTTCACACATGGGACTTACAGCAGCGTCGCCTCTACCTCACATGGCATCCTCGTATCCAGCAAGAACAGGGCGTGGAGGAGCACAACAGCAAAGAAGCGAGTTTCCTGGGCCCCCTTACCGCACGAAGAGATGGATGGCTCTGGCGAGAAGATTTCGTCAGAGACGGACACGTCATCATCCTTGTCACGAGGCAGGGACCGAGCAGTTTCACCACCTCCACCGCCATCTTCAAGCCTCGCTTCTGATTCGCTTACCGAGAGAGACATGAAATTCAGCCATCACTTTGCTGCCGTAGCCGATCGTTCAAAGGGCACACAACCGCAGTGCGTACCAACCGCATCAGGCCATGGATCCTGCAGCCCCGTCCGGCAAGCCCCTGCCACTGCAGTACAAATCACCAGCCCGACTGCAGTCAAAGGGTCCCCCAAATTGAACCTGCCAAGAGGAGAGAAGGGGGTGGCCAAGGCGACGAGCAGCAGCAGATGGGACGACGACAACGACCCCACCGACATTGTGCAGGACATATTCAACGAGATGGACGACTTTTTGCAGGTCTGGGATGTCGACGCTGAGCTTGACGAGGCCCGGAAAGCCGAAAAGGTGCGGGCTGCTGCCGGCAAGAAGAAGGCTGGAGCTTCCTCCGAGATGGACGTGGACATGGACATGGATATGGACATGTCTGCACAATTCTTCTGAAAACCGTCCTTGTCCCGACTATGCACTGAAACCTACAAGAAACCACCCACCCCTATGATATCATCCAACTGTCATTGAGCATAGCGTGCCGGTATCGGTTTATACGACGTCTCCGCCTGTCTTGTTTTTATCATTTGTCTTTTTTTTTTACTCCTTGTTGGAGCTTGAGATTTTTTCCCATGAATGTATGAGGAAAGGTTTGTTTCTCAGCTACGGATGTAACATGAGATATAGCATAGCATAGTAGGTTAGTACTTCATAGTGATGTATTCCTCACCAAATTTTCTCTCTCTTTTTTTTAATTTTTGCGTATACTGACTTGTCATTCGCCAACGTGTATTTTGACTTTTTTACTTTTGTCATGAATAGCTTCTAAACCTTGAAGCGGAAGTGATGGTGAACTTGTGATAGATGTGTTTTTGGCGGTGGAACAGGCTAGAAGTCGTATGTGGCCTTTGTGGATACGAGGGAAATGTACATGTACCCTGATGGCATGGATGGTTTGTAGTCGTCAAAGTCATGTTGGTTGAGTACCTTGGATGCCGGTTGTCAGATGTCCTGTCTCTTGCGAGGTTTGTATGCTTGTTCTGATATATTGAAGATGACGCATGCTGATTTGTTTCTCAATCACAGCTTGACTACTGTTGTTGAAATAATTGTCAGCATCTCTGTCTACCTTGGTAGCTGCCTCGGTATGCATGTCATGATACTAGGAGTAGCATTCCCGAGGTAGCAAAAGAAAAGACGCCATTCAAGCCCATCAACCTTTCAATTCCTCTTACTCAATTCAATCCTCGTTTTACTCTCGTCTCATTCTTCAATTTCATCATCAAACTATCCTCACCGACGATGCAAAAGCCACGCCATCTATTAAACTTTTCAACCCGCCAGATTTCTCCAGGGTAGGGCTAATAAGCTAGAGCTAACAAGACGAAGCTAAAGCACACGCTGCATCGCCTTGGTATACATGGAATGCGAGCACCATCACCTGGTCGAATTCTCACTTACATCAATGGCCAGAGGCAAGGCAAGGACAGCTGTAGCGCCGCATACCAGCGCAGCGCAGCGCAACAGATACGGCACAAACAAGGTACATACATATGCCTGCGTCTGGCGGTGGAACCCCCCCTTGACCTTTTGGCTGTTTGGTCCAATGGGTGCGGTAGGACAAAGAACGTGGCGTGCTCTGCTGGCCCGACGACGTCTTGTCTGCTGTTTTGTCCTTGTCTCACTGCCCGCTGTTTCGTTTTCCCAAGGCCAAGGTGGTACCTGATTAGCCTATACTTGGCCTCCTACTTACGACCTACCCAATTGATGTGTCCCTGTCCTGTCCTGTCGGGTAATGCAGCAGGGTGGTGGTGGGAACATGTCACCTAATCGGCGCGGGCCATGGTGTTGAGATTGCTCTATCAAACCACTCATGAGGAGCCCTTATTCAAAGGGAGCTTTATCCGAGTCGACGCATTGGAGAAGCGCCCTTTTTGCTTTTCATAGGCACGCCGGATAAGCTGCAGGCAAATATCCGAGTGAAACTCTTACTAAAGCAAGCAAAAGCGCTTGGTGACGTCGCATAGGTACGAACCGATGAGTGGAACGACATCCGACCTGAGAGAGAGAAGAGGGAGGGCGCAATCCGTTACGAGATAAAGGAGGGCGGCATCTTCTATTGGCAGATGCAGATCCCCCTAGCCGGCTTGTCTTTTTTGACCAGTCTCCTTTCTCCAGACCTCGGGGTGTGCAGAGGTCTCGGCCAACCTAACCCTAATTCACGTCCAGTAGCATTGGAGGATTCCGTGCGGTGTCGTCCATGTGTTTGATATGGACCAAGAGGGGGAATCTTTGGGTTACCCGTGAACCCAATTCGCCTCATGAATGGGGGTTTGCAGACGCCATTTGCTCAACACCGAGGCGTGCGCATATTCAAACGAGTACGAGAATAACGGAAAACGGCAACAACTGTCCACCAATGCCTCACGTGGGAGAGGCCGTGAAGCGATTTGACTGCGTCGTCTGTCCACGTGCCCACAGATCGCTTATCTGAGCCAGAAACCAAGGTCTAGATGCCCTGCCTCTCGGTAACCCAAGGCGGGTTCGACGTTTGAGCACTCGTCGTTGTCCCTGACTGCCTACCTATTTTGGGGGGCACAGGAAGAATAAGCGTGTTGCTTTAGATGGAATTGAGATCCCTGTCTAGATCCAGGAGATCGGGGACACCGCAAGTTCTGGTGGTCCGCGCTCGGTATGGCATCACGCTGTAGCTCGCGGCATGAATGAGTCTGCATTGATTGTCAGACTCTTGAGCTTCAGGTGTGTGACGTGGATGGTCCGAGAATACGTAATGATGGGCGGTGTTGTTGCCATGGGATACACCAGTCAGGTACTGTTGAGGCACACGTGGGAAAAGGGACAAGGCGTCGTTGAGCTCGGCAGCTTATGGTGGGAAATAGGTAGATCCAGGCACCCCAATTTTTGAGTTTGGCAGAGTCATCTGGTGTCTCCCCCTTTTGTCGTTTTTCCTTTTTTTTTTTCGGGACCGTCGGCGATGCAATTTATTCACGAATAGTTGATATGGTCACCCGGCTTCCTCGGGGTGAGTGAAGTGGTCTGGTTGCCCGGCAGTGGTGAGGCGTGGATGCATATGCAGCCTGCATTTCAATGGGTAGCTTGGCGTTACCGGTGAGCTCGCGGTGCAAAACAAATCAATGTGCTGTAGGCGCTGTGCTCGTAGGAGCATGTCACGAATGCCGTGCGACATGACATGGGTAGGGCTGCATCTCGGCTGTCAGTTCAACTGCAAGTCGCCATCCGGAATCCCTGGCTCTCGACGGCGTGCCCCGGTCCGGTCGTTGAGATTGTCTGGAAGCTACTCCGTAGAACTCCGGGGAAGGCTTGACTATGCCGAGCAAGCCCACTTAATCATTGAACCCCTTATTCCTCGGTGAGAGAACAAGTCGTAGGTCAGTTGATGGGCGTTTTTTTGGTTGTTCCACGTGGGCCGGCATGACGTCCAAGCTTCTGGAAGGCGACCCTGAAGCGGTGGAGATGGGAAAGATTGCAGGGTCCCGTGCGTGTCATGACCATTGCGCTGGGATCATGCGGTCTGATGGCCTTGCCGAAGCAATCAAAAGGCATTGATTTCTTTTGATACACTCGAGTCTGAGGAATGCTACCAAGTCAATCAATGCGGGTCTGAGGCGGGCGGCCAAAAGGATAAGAAGAGCCAGAGGTGGACTGTAAGGTGTAAACAAGACGTCAAATGGAATCCAGCCGGCAACGCCATTGGATTGGATTGGGCACCGGCGCCATCAAGCCACGTATTTATTAGTGCTGGGCCCTCAAACTCTCGAGCACCAGACGAACGAGCGTCAGCAGAGCAGCGGTGCTAGCAGTCTGGTTAGATTATACATGTAATGCTTCGTGCGTGCCTGATAAGCTCGAGAGAACAAAGGGTCGAGTGAGGCGTTATCAGAGAGCCCTCCATACGTGTAAGCAAGCCGGGGATCGGGTTCGTATCGCATCGTCTCACTGGGAACAAGGGCGTCAGGGTCCCGCACAGGGTGTCGGAAGTGGAAGAGATTCCGCGCGATGCTTGGGCTAGTGGCTCCGGCTTTGTCTGCTTGAGGCTCGTGTTTGCTCGACTGGCTGCTGAGCCGAAGCTGGGAGAAGCGGCATCTCGCTGCTGCATGAGGCCAGACGCCGCGTTGCACAGAGTGGTACAGTGTATAACATAACATTACATCCACCGACACAGCAGAGCAGAGCATACGATGCGATTACGGCACTCGTACAGGATGCTGCCGTGTCTCGCTTTTGGCCCTCACCGATGCTTTATCTTTTGCATGTGGGTTGCATCTCTCCGCCTTGTGTTGCACAGAAGGGGAAGCCCCGCTATCAGGGCGGCGATAGCAGGCGGAGCTGGTGCCCAAGGCAGTAAGGGCTCAAGTACATGTACGCATTGCTGTACACGAGAGAGATAAGGCCCAGCGGTGTTGTAGGAGGTACTGATGGAGGTATATGGTTCCATGATATCTAGACGTAAGGTACCTGTCTTGACGACGAGACATCAATGGGTGTACCTTGACAGCTTCACATGCCAATGCATGCTGGACCCTTGCCTAAGCCTGTCCAGCTCGTCTCTGGCGTTATCAAGACTCCAGCCCTCTTGGCGAGACAGTGAAGCAGCAATTCGAGCAGCGTGTGAAACAGCCCGGCATCGTCCATGGCAGATTGTCAGCAAACAACCTAGTGATACGGCACGGCCAGTAAGCGAGCTTGGTTGGTTCCATGTTCTCTCCCTTCCATATGCTTCGGCCGGCTGCTGGGGATTACAAGACGGACAGGACAGGAGACAGGCATGTGGGCTTACGGCAGCAATCAAGTCAGCACTCAATGTGCTTCCGGGCCTTGTCGAGCATCGAATTGCATTGCACTGCACTCCGTCAGCGCATTCAAGATGAAGCAGGCCCCGACACAGCATCATCAAATCGAATTGAATCGATCCATCCAATGACATCAATCCATTCGGCACTAG
>MDJU01000683.1:0-16752 GCA_001721665.1 Trichoderma pleuroti
CCACAGAGACCCTCACTAAATAGGGCCCTCCCCCCCCCTGCTCCATCATCGCGGGCGACTTCAACGCCTCCCACCAGCTATGGGACCCGGGCAGAAGCGCAGACCCCGCGGGCAATAAAATAGCAAAGTGGGCTGAGAAGCATAACCTCCTCCTAGCCCTAGTAGATACGCCTACCCAACACTTAGGAAAGTGCATCGACCTGGTCTTCACAAACTGCCCCGCGGCAACCAGGGTTAAATATGCCCTTAACATGGGATTGGATTATTATATAGTAATTATAAACCTACCCGACCCCCTTAGGATAACTCTAGGGGCAGGGAAAAAATATATCTCGTTAAAGTGCTGGGAAGACTTTAGATAACTTATACACTCCTTCGCCTAAACCCTCCCCTTAGTTAACTTAATTTCGCCGTCTAGGATTAACTTAGATAAATATGCTAAGGCCCTGTAAAACCTCTTTAAATAAATTATAAAAGCGGCTGGTAAGATTAGGCATTAGAATAGCTATAGTATACTATAGTAGTTAAAGAAGTGTAAAGCAGCTTATAAAGCTTATAAAAAAGTAGCAGATAGCTCCCCTGCTTAAGAGAAAGCCCGTAAAACCCTTAGAGATATTATATACTATAGTAAATAAGCCTATTAAGATAAGATTATAGTAGAAGCTAGTGTTATTAAAAATATTTAATTAATAGTTAAGTAGCATAAGGTAATAGACTACTTTTAACTACTCTCTTTAATAAATGGAGATAAAAGTATTTTAAACTCTATAGAAAGAGCTACCTTTCTTAAAGATAAACTCCTTAAGTAAAAGATAATTAAGGAAAATATTTTAGACTTATAGGAAAAAAACCTTCCCATTAATAAAAATATCCTCTAAGATTAAATAGTAATAGAACTAAAGGCTAAAAGAGTTATAATAAAGTTAGGTAATACTATACCTAAAGTAAATAATATATTAGTTACCCTTTTATAACTAGCCTAGCCTATTATTAGTAAATATATTATTAACCTCTTCTATAGATGCCTAATAGTAAAGTATTATCTACTTTTTTTTTAAAATATAAAAATTATTATTATCCCTAAACCTAGGAAGCTAAAGAAAGTATATATTATATATAAAAGCTATAGATTTATCTCCTTACTTTTCTATATAAGTAAAGGCCTTAAAAAACTCTTAGCTAAAAAAGTCTCCTTCTTAATAATAAAATATAAAATACTACTAAAATAATACTTTAAGGCCCTTTTAAAAAGGTTTATAATAGACTTAATTACTTACCTATTATATAATATTAAGGTTACCTTAGCATAGGGCTATATTATCTTCCTCCTTATACTTAATATCTCCGGCGCCTTTAATATAATAATATATAACTGCCTAATATATAAACTTAAAGAATAAAAGTAGCCCCCTTTTTTTATAAAATAAGTTAACTTCTTTATAAGTAACTATAAGATATTTATTTAAAATAGCTATAAAATTACTCTCCTAAAAATAAAGCTAAAGTATAAAACCTTATAAGGGTTTTTTATCTTCCTTATTATCTTTATATTTTACTTCTCCCCTAGCCTAAAATTAAATAATCTTAATATTTATTTTAAATATATAAATAATATTAGTATTATAGCAGTAAAAGCTAATATTAAGGAAACTACTTAAAAGCTTTAGTAAGAATTAAAAAATACCCTAAATTAAGGTAATAGAAATATAATCTTCTTTAACCTAAATAAGGCTAAACTTATATACTTTTATAAAACTAAATCCTAAATCTATAATAAAGGAATAAACTTTAAAGGGAAGATTATAGCCCCTTAAAACTTAGTTTACTAACTAAGGATATACTTAAACTTATGGCTTTTATTTAAAAAATATCTTAGGATTATAAAGGGAAAAGCCCTTAAAGCCCTTAAAGCAGCTAATTTCTTAAGATCTTTAAATAAAATATAAAAAAGATCTCTATTAGATATAGTAGCTATAGTGGCTAAAGCTTATATTACCTCTATAGCCTTATATAAAATAAAGGCTTTTTAGCTTAGTAAAAATAAATAAAGTATAATAAACCTAAATAAATAAGTAAGAATAAGTTTAGCGGAATTAATTATAATCCTAAAGCCTTTATTTAAGGCAGCTATTAAAGTAGTTATTTCTATTTAGAAGATAATTAACCTCTTTATTATATATAAAAAATCTAAAATCCCCCTAGCATTAGTATAAGTAATATAAATTAAACTTTATATAGTAGCTTACTTTATAGGCTTAGATAGAAACTACTAGTTAATAAATATATTAATAAAAAACTTCTTCTTAAGATTTCTTTTACTTAGCTATAATATACTATAGCTTTTATAAAAAAAAAAAATTTAACCCTTCCTTTTTATTAAGAATAATAAAGCTATTTAAGTAAGCTTAAACTTTAGAGGCTTTTTAAAGTTAAAGGTAATAGAAAAATACCTAAAGCTTTTTAATAATCTCTTTAAGTTTACCTTTTTTATATACTTAAATAGGTCTTAGGATAAATAAGGTAATATAAAATAAAAAGTTATTATATACTATAACCTTAAGAGAATTATAATATATAGCCCTCTTATTAATATAAAGGTTTATAATACTAAGGCAGTAAATACTTTTAAAGTAATAAAGCTAACTAAGGCTTATATCTTTAAAAACTTAAATATTTAAGAAATCCTACTTTTCTTAAATTAACTTAGTAATAGTAAATAAAATACTAAGGCTAACCTTTGCCTTATCCTAAGGAGCTTATATAAGCCTATGTTAAATTACTTAGAAACTACTTTTATAAATAATTATAAAGATAGCCTAAGTCCTAGGCTATAAAAATATATTAAAAAATAAAAAAGCTAATTAATTAGTAAAAAAGGGTTTAAAACTCTTTTACCTTTTAAAAAACTACTTTACTATTACCTTTATTAAAAAATAAGTAAAAAAAAAAATATAAAGAAATATAAAAATAATAATTAAAAATAATAACTACCTAAAGTCTTATAAAGCTAGTAAATAAGGCTTTTATAAAGCTTCTTTTATACCCCTAGAGCTATATTTCCTATACTTAATTTTACATTAGCTATTAACTAAAAAATTTAAATATAAGAATTTTATAAAATACTATAAAAGATTTAAATATAACACTAGGCTTAATTATAAGTATAATAAGCTAAAGATATAAGGGTATTTTATAAAGTACTATATAATAACCCTTTTCCTTTTTAATATATTAAAAAAAAAGGTATATTTTAAAACTACCTATATTAAATACCTCCTTAGTAATAGAGGATATAAGGATTTTTAAAAACTTATAAAGGAAATAAGCCTATATAGCCCCCCCTTTATAAAGATAGATATATAGAATAAGATTAATACCCCTCTTTTTTTTTTTTTTTTTCCTTTATTACTTTAAAATATAGTAAACGCTTAATTTAAACTTAACGGCTTCTACCGTCCTAGTGCCTAGATAAGGACTTATATAACTAGTTTACTTAGTAGACGTTAATAATAAAACAAATAAACAAATAAATAATAAAAAAGTGTCAGCTGTATTGAAAAGAGGCGTGGTATACGAGGTATAATTTGTGAAACCCGCCGTAAGACATTTAGAATTTCCGTATCATCATGGTACGCCGTCTTTTGCTTGTTACCTGCGCAGCAGGCTTCAGCCTGGCTTCAAAGGTTGTAGAGCGCCAATCTCAGATTGCTTCTATAAATCTGAGTCAAATGCAAGGAGCACCGCAACACTTTGCATCTGGATTCCTCTACGGCATCCCGGATACCCCAAATCAGATCCCGGCACATTTTTACAGCGAAATTGCATTCAATTATGGGAGAGCTGGAGGCGCGCAGCTCCCGGCCAAGGGCTATATGGATGGTGTAGAAGAGTATCGGGTCTGTCAACTGCTCCTACAAGCCTGATTATCGTTAACGATATGTAGCCTCGCTTCGCTTCAATGTTATCCAACTATAACACTTGCCGCCAATTCGGCGCCGAGTTCATTATCCTCCTTCATGATTTATGGGGAGCTGATGGATCTGAATCTCAGTCCGACCTCTTCCCAGGGGATAATGGAGATTGGAGTACATGGGACAGCTTCCTTAACCAAGTTGTCTCTGATATGCGCGCCAATAATATGACAACTGCTATTAAAGTAGATATCTGGAATGAAGCGGATGGCGGTGGCTTCTGGCTCCGAGACCGAAGTCAATTCATAGATATGTATGCCAGGACGCATAATACGCTGCGGTAAGTCTCTGAGGTGCTCAGAATCTATGATGAGTTCGCTGGAGTAACCCGGAAAATAGGAATATTCTCCCCGAGGCGCAAATATTTGGACCTACGTTTACAGGACAACCAGATCCAAATAATGTGTGGTGGACTGATTGGCTGAGCATGATTGGCTCACAAAATGTGATTCCCGATGTGTATTGTTGGCATTTAATTCGTCAATCAGGAGGATCTGGTGGCGACGACATCACTTTCTCAAGGGGCGTCTTTGAGCAGTTGCTGCAGCAGTTTGGTCTTCCATCACGCCCAATTAACATTGATGAATACGGCGTAAGATCTTTTATTCCATTAGTATCGAGAACTAGCTGACAATACAACCTTAGTCTCCCGAAGAGCAGGTTCCAGCCAGTTCGGCTTGGTTCATGGCTCGTTTTGAGCGCAACAATATCCACGGTCTCAGATCTGTCTGGACGGGTGGTCCATCTTTGCACGACTTCATGACCGATCTATTGGGTAGGACAGGTGATGGCGTTTACTTTCCCGCCGGCGAATGGCAAGTGTACAGATATTACGGCACAAACATGACTGGCAACCGGGTATCTTCGACTTCATCTGCTGACGGCTTCTTTGATATATACGCGACTGCAAGCGACCGAGTGAGAATCCTTGGCTCGGCCCATACGCAAACTGGATCTTACACTATCCATGTCGATGGAATGGCCGATTTTGGCTTTAATACTCAAGGCACGGTCAATGTTCAAACGCGAGAGTTTCCATTTGCCGGCCTTCGCGGACAGGTAGATGGGCCAATTGATCATGGCGTCACCACGATGTCCTTTCAAAACAACCAGTTGGTCATACCAGCTACAATTGCAGTTAATACCAGCGCCTACGCCTGGGAGGTTTTTCGCATTTAAAGAATGGTCACTATGGGTCGTTCGAGTCGTACCGGTTCAATAGCAACGCATATAGTCTTTCATAATTTTATGCCAAGATATAATTGCTCGTCTCAATGTCAAATATGAAGAGTCTCTTCCGTAGACCAACGGTGATGCATTGGGTTTGCACGAGGCACAGTGTTAGACCAAGTTAACGAGACTCACTATGTGCCTCCGGCAACGTAATGCCAACCAGTCTTGCATCACGATAATGGCACCATGCTTTGCTAATACAGTCTGAAATTAGATCATAGGCAAATAGGCTCTAAAACAGCTTTGTTGTTTACTGTATTAACTTCTATGAAACCCGTGTCACGCTAACAGATGCAGTGATGCCTTAACCCGTGCTTACCTCAAACAGCGACTCATTATGCCTTTGAACAACATAGACTTAAATTTAAGTGTGTTCCTAAACAATAAAGTTGGCCAATAAGTGCTGCGCAAAATAACAAATGAGGCAGTTGACATGTATTGCTTGATTGATCTTGTTTACACTTAACGCAGGGTTTGTAGCCTACGAACTCATGATAGTCGCCCTCACAAGCGCTAATTATCCTTACAGCCCATTCTTAGACAAGAAACCAAATATCACCTGGTAACCTGCTGTCGCATTGAGAGATAGTTGAACGACGTGTCCAGTATTAGGCTGGAGGTAGACGTCAAGGTCCTTCACATTGGGGTACAAGCCGTGAAGTTGATTCAGATCAAAAATGCCTGCGCATTGCCCGGCGCAAAAGGCAAAGTCGTTTTCGCCAACGAATATCTGTATTGCGTGTTAGCCTGAAGGGTAATACTCTCGGCATATTTTGAGATAGTGCATGGGCAAGGCCTACCTGAAGAGGTCCAGTAAAATCAGCTACAACATCTCCAACTCCAGTTCCCAGTGTCAAGACTTCTCCGACTCCTAGACTTGACTGGATATTTTCGTTCCAATAAGTCAACACATTCGGGTCCAAAGTTTCCTTTTTGAAACTGTCAGCTTGGAAAGCAGTGAGGCTGCCAAATGCTAGGTAGCCGCTTGTGCGGTTTTCGAATAGCGTAGGGTTGTGCTCAGGAGCGTATGACAGATCAGCTATTTCGACCTTGAGGTTGCCGAATTCACTGTCAATCAAGAAGCCAGTGAGAATGGCGCCAGCACTAAGGGAGCCGTATCGTGCAAGGAACCAGTTGGTAACGATTGACCCATAAGAATGACCCACGTGCACCACCTGTTGGGCTGTATAATCTGCTATGCTACTGTTTCCTCCAGTCTTCTCAGAGGCTGTAACGATTGTGCCATTTAGAGCGCGCTCTGTCAGAGCACGAAGGACCTCTCCTTGAAGAGGAACTTGGAGATAATCATATGCATCTGGGAGAGATGACAGACCGGCACCAAGGCGATCATAAGCCAAGACGGCGTAGCCCTGATCTAACGCAGCTTTCACAAACGAAAGGTCATCCCGTCTATAAGTGGGATCGAACAAACTATATCCAGCCCATGAGTCATGATACACACTCACCAGATGAAGATATTGCACAACAGACTTACCCCTTTGAGAGGCCAACGCCATGAGACGCAATCAGGAGAGTATTCTCACCATTCCGCGGAGTTGACGGAATGCAAAAGTGACCGCTTATTTCAAAGTCTCCACCAACCGCAATATCGCCCTCCGAAATTTCGGCGATAGCGAGAGCATCCCACCGACTGCAGATATCACAAATGAAGTTAGCCAACCTATTTCAGTAGAGCCGCTCGGCCAATGTATCTCATACTCTCTACTTAGAGTGAATTCAACTGCGTCGACATTGCTATCAACCTTTACGGTGTTGAATTTTGTGTTGTTGGCTTGCGCAGAAACAGGGATTAAGAGCTCAACACAGTTGGAAGCGGAAGCCAGAGCCGAGCTACATGCGGCGATGAGAGCCAAAGGCACAAGGGACTTGGAAGCAGAGAGCACCATTGTGTATGGTTTCTACCGATAGGATTGGATTGAGAATGGCGGGTAGAATGGGCTTGAGCAATGGCATAGGTGCCATGTCTTTATACATTTTCTCAGCACCCCCTGCGGCGAACAGTTGATGGCACATGCCTCTAATCAACTCAGCATATTTTACAATACAATACATCATGCCTCCCTTTCAAAACGTGATATTGAGCCACGTTGTAAGCACAATTACATCTCGCTTTGCCTATTGTAGTATGCATTTCGACCAGGTAAGTATACAAGTGCTTACTTGCTAAGAATACACGCGTTAAATGCAAGGATTAGAAGATGCTTTGACATCAAACCGTATGGCTCGCAAGGATCTTTTTGATAAGCAGATGCTTCCGTCATGTCATCTCTTGAGGCTATGAATTCTGCCTGATGTGTTGCATCCTAGTACACCGCGGACTTCGCAGCCGTCTCACCCGCCATAGCTACAAGAATGATTTCGCCAGGTTAATAAGATGGAGCGGGCTTTGATGCTTAAATCGCGCAAATATTGACTTGATGAGATATTATGGGCAGAGTATTGACAATAATTGATTGTATTATGCTGCCAAAGAGTCACAAACCCGGCTTCAGACAAATTTGGATGATAAAGCCTGCATATGTGGATTGTGCATTACAAAGATCCTCCATTGTCGTCAATGCAAAAGTTGTGTCTTTAGAATTCGGCCATTTAATATGCAACAAAGGTTGGTTTAGGAAAAGGTTGTCACAATCTGATCGATAAATGACCAACTAGAATCGGGCCTTACATGTAGGTTAGATCCGATCGGCTCCACCCGATCGAATCCAACTATAAAGATATGAGCAATCATAGAAGCAGTAAAGCACGATAGATCGACGTTTACACCAAAAATATGGCTCCTGGTTTCTACTCATATGTACATGGCATCCTTTTTAAATCTGTTCTAAACGACTTTTGGATTTCTCTTCTATTCTGGTTGGGATGCATAGGTAATGGGAGTCAGAGCTGTAGTTGATCAGCCTAGGTAGATTCAAATTCTCAATAGGCTTGCCGCTTCTATACCCAACTTCCAAGGGATTAATAGGGAGATGTATAGAGGTATGTAGTTTCATACATGATGAAATTCTCCGTTTCATACAATTCGTATGAACTTCGAAGGCACAAGCGACTAAAATTCTCTACAGGCATGATACACCAGAAACTGTGACTGAATATTCTTATAGCCAAGGCATCCCAGAGACTTGGTTTGAAGACAGGTCCTCACGCATGGAATAGATTTGACAAAAGAAGTAAAAAGCTCTTTTCAATTGTGTGAACCAAAGATAGTTGGTCACTGGTATCTATAGAATTACATTATTATATATATGCAGTCCAGCCGCCTTGTATGCGAAAAAATCGCCGTACTTCCTGTCCATCCCTCACCTTCTCTCTCTCTCTCTTTCTTTCTTTCTTTGAAACATGACGTATGCACTCTTTCACCTAGTGAATGAATGCTTGTCATTATCACTGAGACTCTCAGTATCAACGTATATTGTTTGGTCTTGGATAATATTTCTAGAGCTGGAGTTTTCGTCTTCCAACCTTTTCCAATTCCCACCAACAACCGTAGGTTTTCCACCAGGAGTAAGGTTGTCCAGCTGTGTTGAAGTAGTACGGTTGTGGCTTCGACCGGTGCCAGACTCGGCGGCGTAGCCGTTGCTTTTGTTGCCCGAGCGGTTTTTGGATGAGTCGATATACTTGCGCACCAAAATGCGAAGCGCTGGAAGGCAAGCGGCGATGAGAGCAATTCCACTTTCGAGGAGACACCAAAGAGTTATGTAGCCGCTCCAATCTATGCAATGTCGTCAGACTAGTGGACGCAGTCGGAATAAAACAATTGGACTTACACAATCGATCTTCTGTCGCTAGGTAGTATTTTAGATACGGTGCTCGGACAATGGTAGCGGTGCTAGCGAGAGCGCCGAGCCCGAGGACGAGCATCACAATCATCTTTTGTCGAGAAGACATCTGGAGATTGCGGACAATAAAATAAGGCAAAATTGCACAGGTCCAATCTGTCACAATTCCCACCGCTGTCCAGGCGTAACCGATGCGGACAACCACCATGAAATCGCCACAGGTGCCCAAAAGGGGGTTCCAATATGCTGGAACTGGATGGCAGTAGAGAAGAGTAGCGAGAATCCCGATAATAGACATGATGCTTGCTATAAAAAGCATTGCATAGAGTCCCCAACGATGCCATTTATTGGTGGTGATGCGGTTTAGTGTGAACACAATCGAGGCCTTTATAAAAGGCATGGAGAAACCGTATAGCACATTCGAGTACATTGCGTATTCAGCACATCGTATCATGAGTAGCATGTTTAGTTTTGAGTCATGCGTGCCCAGTCCGTAGTAGCACGCTTCGATGGCAAATATCGCACTGGATAAAAAGGATCCCTATTCGTACACAGACATATTGATTTGGGTAAGCAATTGATCGACTTAAGGAGGTCGCAGAGTCAGGTATGTCATATCAAGGGGCATCGAAGCAGATACTTACGTATCCCAGAGTAATGAATGTGTCTTCCCAACCCCAAGTTCCTGCAGATTTCTCCATCCATGCCCGAACAAATATCCTGAGAGCAATGACAACGGTGGACAAAACTGTGAATATCAGAATAATAATCACTAGAGTTAGTGCTAAACCCGTCGGTGCAATGGGAGGTTGCGCATATGCTTGTTGGGAAAGCAACAGTCCCTGTTGCAAAGGCGTGAGGGAAGAAGCATCTGTTGCTTGAGCAGACATAGTAGCCGTTGAGTTGATGAGAGGTACCAGCAACAAATTTGTTGTTGCTGTCAGCTTCTCTTTACCATTTATCAAGGCAAGGGACAAAATAAGGGCTGACGATGGATATGCTAGGATGTTTGTATACTTAAATTAAACATCATACAGTGGCGCCCGCAAGTCTTTTCCCCCCTGAGGGTAGTTACAATTGCCTGAGAATAGACGTTGGCAGGGTGCTGCTTCATACAGTTAGGTAGGTCGTACCGTATTACCTCGCAATATTCGCCTGTGGATCTCCCCAGAATTAAACCCAGTTTTCGCCTAGAGAAGAAATAGGCTAGCTTCCATACATTAGCAATTGCTATCATTAGGAACAATCCACAGGCGAATTTTGCGAGGTAATACGGTAGGTAGTACAGAAGGATTGGAGTGGATATTCTTCAACGAGTACTCTGTTCATATCCAAAAACTTCGCTACGTCAGCAAAAGGTGCAGGCCACTCATCTCATTCATACGCAGATAACCCAGCTCTGGATTGTGTAGCCCATCGAAAGGGTCTCACACAACTCTGTAGAGTGCCGCTACGACCATTAATTAGCTGGCGAAAGGAAGATGAAGCCATTTGGCGTGTTAGTTAATTATTTGTCTGACATGTCGTTGGGAGCATGGCTTCACGTCCACACGCGGGCGATATGCTCCGTACCATACCCCCAGACAATTTATAGCACAGCAGCATTCTTACTAAACTACAACGTTTGCATGGGTTCTACGGAGTATCCTGGTCCGGAATTAAGATGCACAGGGGATGGCTGGTGTCGCAACTCATTCCCCTTGACTTCCATCGACCAATAACACCTCTGGCTCGGCTTCTGAGGCAGATGGACCCTGCCGCTACAATGTCTATCAAGCAATGCAAACGGATAACGCGTGAGAACGCTTCGCTTTATACAGGAACTTTGTTTGACAGATTCTATGGAATTAAGTCCGATTCGTATCGGGGTTAAGCCGGGATCAAATTTGAATCTAGCAGCCAACACCTTTGCTGAAGACAAGCCCCGTATTCCACTGTAGTTATACGGAGTACGGAGTACCGCATTCGTAATAGTTGTTTGGTCTATCACATGTCACTCGTATGATTTGTTATTAACCAGTACTAGTGTATAATTATCTCAGGCTAGCCCTTATGTTAGGCCTTACACCGACTTTTTTTCTGCTTCACTTCCTTGCCAAGCTGTTCAAAACAGCCTACCTTTTACGAGTAACTCTTAAAAATGCACAGTTCCCTCACTTTCAATTACGTATAAAGCAACAATTGGTGACTAGAAAACTTCAAGCATACTAAAACATCCCTGCAGCCTGGCCAACGAAACTCCGACTCTCAGGGGCTTTTTTTTTTTTACGAGGACCAACACTGACTAACTGCATTCAATCATTTTTGACAGCAAGTTAGGAGTATGCTATCCCAGCTCTCGGTACTCCGTCTGTAGAGTGATTTTCCGTAATCCAGCCAATGTGAGCCGTGCTTACTACCAGCCTAGGCGAAATGCGGAGTACTGCGAGCACGTCTTGAATTGCTAGTATGTCACAGGTATCCTCATGAGTGCAGCAGAACGCTCATCTCAATTCCGGAACTAATTATCTACACCCTACCAGCATCTATTTTGTTAGCTTAGTACAAGCCCCAGACACATCGGTTTGATTGGCTGTCATTGCGATCAGGGGTTTCAAACGGTCTAGAATAACCTCAACTTACCTAGGTCATCAAGCTGGTTTTTTATCAACTGGAAAACTGGTGATGTCCTCGTTATTGTAGCAAATTATGATGAGATCAAGTTCCTTGCTATAGAAAATTGTATAGGAAGGTACAAAGGCTTCCAGCCAATCAAAGGTTGGATCTGCAGTGCTTGTACCAAGCTAACAAAATAGATGCTTGAGGGGTGTACTGCCGAGTTTGTCTCATAAATCGGCAGTTCTGCTTCTTCCGTAGTTTCTTCGTAAACATCCATGGGACCCCTGTAGCTGATCTATCACTAAGTGTCTAAGCCTTTCCCAGTTTACTGTCACTCGGATGGTTATCCTGTAGTACTTGTCGTTGTTGGTTCTGTCTCCAACGGGAAATTAGTAAATACTACTCTACACGAATACCTACGACAAAACTATTTCCCGCATTGGGTTCGATGCATGTGTGATGATGAAAAGGGGAAACCATGTCCGGTATGGGTGTTGGTCGCCGTCCCCCGTTGAAGTGGTGTCAACGAGGTCCTATTGAAGCTGTACATCATTAGAACTTACCTCTGTTTCTAAGTTATCTCTTCATTAGGGAAATTATCTGACAACTTTGAGTGCAGAAGCTTTCGCTAAACACGGAAGCGGCCCTTAAAGTTGAACCGTGTCAACTCAGTTAAAATGTTCGGCAGGTCGGTTGCACAAAGCAAAGTCCCTACGGATGTCGTTATTCCTTTTCGTTTCTTTGACGACACGCCATTATGGAAGGCCTTCATACTGTATTCCATGTTTGTTTTCGACGACGTTCTAAATGCCGAAAAACTTCGAGACAGTCTCGAGAAGCTAGCAAGGCATGATGGCTGGAATAAACTCGGGGCTCGCATGCGTAAAGATGTAAGCTGGAGCAATCAGGGTCAGAATATTAAACAGAGAAGAAAAACTAATGCCACAGGCAGAACCAAGGCAATCTTGAGTATCATGTGCCGATTGAATTTACAGAAGAGCGCCGACCTCTTACATATTCTCATATCACGCACAACATGAGCGCTTTGGATCACCCGATTGCTTCAAAGATACCGAATCCGAGCTCAAGACCCGCAGTCGTATGCGATCCTGACGACTTTCGAGAACTGTTCCGTCCAGAAGGCGGTCCAATTAGCCTCGACGATTACCTGAACCGAGACATCCCCCAACTAGGCTTGCATATTGTTTCTTTTACGGATAAAACTCTTGTTGTTATATATTGGCCGCATACTTTAATGGATGCTCTGGGCAAGAAAGCTTTGGTGGACGCATGGATGTTGATGCTTCAAGGTCGAGATGATGAAATTATCCCTCCACAAGGCGGCGATGGCGATCCGTTGGCAGACTTGGGTAAGAGTCCTACGGAGGCTCACAAGTTGGCAAGTCAGCGCTTGTCAATGTTTGGATTGGCGCAGTACGGAATCAGTAATGTTCTCGATTTCTTTCGCACCCAAGAGCATCGCATGGTTTGTGTCCCTGGCGCCTTTGTCGAGAGCCTGCGTAATGAGGCGATTGGCGAGCTTACAGCCAACGGCACGGAAGATGCGTTCCTCAGCGAAGGCGACGTTCTCTGTGCTTGGTGGACGAGACTCGCCGTCTCTCATCTACCCCGTGTTACTCAGAAGACGGTTGTTCTGAACAATGCGTACTCTTTGCGAAAATCTCTCGAAAAGGATTTGCTCCCCAAGGGTGCTCCGTACGTGTCGAATGCAATTGGCTTCATTAACGTGTTACTGCCAGTGCAGTACATATTTGAGAAGCCTCTCAGCTACATTGCTGCCGCCACTCGTAATGCCATTAATGAGCTCGGCTCGCGATCTCAGGTAGAGGCGTTTTCTGCTCTATGGCGAGAATCCAGTGGCAAAATCCCTCCTTTCTTCGGCGACGGCAGTATGCACATGATTACGTACTCGAACTGGAGTAAAGCAAAGCTTTTTGAGACCGACTTCTCTGCGGCGGTCATAACATCAGGCAAAGAAGGTGGGCGATCTGGACTACCGACATATATACAGAACAACCAATTCGGCTTGGTACTGCCTAATGGTTTCCCCATCATTGGTAAGGATAATGATGGAAACTTTTGGCTTTCTGGGTATATGAATAAGGGACTCTGGGGTCGGATAGAGGAGCAACTTGCAAAAACTCAGAGCGTGTAGCGAGTTTGGGGACACTTTGCGACCTATAATCTGATGAAGTGCATTAGGTTAGTATTTCTTCTAGATTTAAGAAGACATACCTTTGTAATAGTATAAAAGTGCATGCAGCTAGCATGGGCCTTCAGTATTGATAAGAATACAGACTCACAGGAAACTACAGTGTATATGTTTACTCTGTTATTTGCTACCTTGATGTACCTTTCGTTATGAAACACTTGGCATTCCATAAGCGCTGTTCGGTTGCTTGTGACTACACGTTGCATGACAAGAATGCGCAATTCCAGTCTGCCAATCTCGGAGACATTTCTTGTATTGCGATCAATATTTTCTTAGTATCCTGACGTAGTACATGTTCAGCTACCAAGATGACATAGCACCACTCTATCGCCGATATTTAGTTGCTGACGCTCTGTGAAGCAGAGCCACTGCCACCCCAGCCTTCAATGGCAACAACCTGGTAGTTCATAGATCCGAGGTTCATTCCATGCGAAGCCCAGGCGTTAAAATGGTTCTGAACAGTGACAGTACCACTGGTTCTGGGAGAGTTTCGCACTGAGATGTACTGGTTAAAGGTCGCTGTGCCCTGGATAGAAGGCTCATTGACACGAGTATTCTCATAGATGGTGTAAGTTGCTCCATCGCTAGTGACAGTTCCCTTTACGGTGCCCTGCGCAGGATAGTTGTGGTTATCCTCCATAATGTAATACTCAACCAGCGGGTTGGTGCTCCAGCCGACTAGACGGAAAGAAGGCAGTTCCAGCTGTTGACACCGAAGGAACCACTGAAGTTGATAGATCTACAAATCTCTTTTGTTAGCGAACAAAGTCTTCGTAATGATGGAACCAATGGCCGTGTTTCTTACGAAGAAGATCCAGTAGTCCAACCAAGTCCGACAACAAAGACATCTTGAGTGTTCCAATTGACGGAGAACCCATTCCCAGAGGGAGAATAGTTGACTTGTCCACCGGTCTGGTAATTTTGGTCGTAGTTGATACTGGCACGACGGCGAACGGCATTGTGTGGTCCAAGAACAAAATCATGGACACCACGCTCGGTAATGTCTACACTGCTTTCAGAGGGGCCAAGACTAGTAGGTATTGCCAAAGAACCTGAAATGCTGGTGAGGGCAATTAAAAGACTGCTGGAGCCAATCATGTTGATCTTTGCGGAAGTGTTCGTGCTTGAAGAGATGCTTTGATGGTGGTGAGCTCATACTTTCAACAGCAGGCGTCCATCTACGACTTTATACGCAATATCATTTACATCAAATCACTTTTTTCATCACATACAAGACCAAAGTTACGATGACCTTGACAGAAAGTAAACATCATCAAGTGAGGTTGAAAACACACATCGCGTGGTCGAATCCTCGGAGCTTGGCATTTTGCCTAAAACCCACTCTTCAGGTACTGGGTCAAACGGCATCAAAGTGCCGGAAAGAAGGACCACTGAGAAGACATATACCAATCAATCGTCAGTTTTTCAGCTTTGAATCTCAGCTGGGTCCAAACCTGGCTCTTCGGGCCTTACACGGCTTCTTCCCCAGATCTGGGGGTGCGTCCGGCTAAAGCTGTCGCATTTAGCCTGCCAATCGCGTCAACATACTTTTCTACGAGTTTGCGGAGGATGTTGTATTCCGGTGGATCACATTGCATCTCTACTGGGATTTGACATTGAGGGGCCGCGGTTCAGAAGCAACTACGCATCAGTAGTCAAGCATCATTTGGCAAGCAATGACGTGGTCACATGAAAAGACATAGTGCCTTCCATATCTGTTAGAAGCTACGTTAGCCCCCAATTATTAGCAGCTGATGTTTATTGTTTCGGGCTTCCTCATGCGGATCAAGCGTCTTAGATCTACAGAAGCTTCGACACCTATGGCTAGTTAACCAAGTACATGAGTAGAGAGATTCAACGAGACATGCCATTAGGCCGCAACGTAGTCCGATTCTGAGTCTTTTATCACGGCATATACGGCTGATAAGTCATACTGTGAGGTAATTTGCATCACAATAATGTATAAACAATGTCAGGCATGAAAGCCTTAGCCCCATCTGTCATGACAGGCAAACGTTATTAGCCACACCTAACAGCAGCTCTCTCAAAATGTCATATGGATTCTCAAACTTTCGTCATAGGTATACATGCGACTAATAAACATTAGTAAGAGCCGTCTATAGCGTGATGAAAAAAGTTGATATGTAATTGTTTCACCCCACCTTATACCTTTCTTCCACCAACCTCAATCACTCCATCTACTTATTATCCGGCTGTGTTTAGTATAACGCGTAATCGGGTGATTTGTGGCTGAACATTCTATTTACGAAATAATGAATCCATTAATCCAAGGGCTAAAACGACAGCGTATGGAAGTATCGCAGTGTTGATAGAGGAACAGGAAAAGATCGACTGCATGCTTGCTGGACAAGAGGAAGAGATGGCGTCAGCTCCGTTTAGAACCGGACAAATCTATTCAAAACCTAAAAGACTCATGACACAGGTATTTCGTTACTGTAACTAGATATGTGTGCAAGCTTTTCAGAAAGAGTGGATATTGTTGGGCAGCGGCAGATCGGCCGTTCCGTGAAACCTGAAAAAGTGCGCAAAAACGGCATAGATCTGCGCCCACTTCAAGCATTAATCTGCCAGAACAAGGGATTATTAAAGTAACATCTCCAAAAAGGCATCATCTTAAAAAAACCAATTCAGCCTAAATACTGAAGCCGTTTACTAGGTCATTTAAGGAGCTGAGTTCGTCTACCAAGAATAAAGGACAAGCTCTCAAATAGTATATCCACCCGCCGAAGATGTTTATTTATTTATTTATTTATTTTATTATTAATATCTACTAAGTAACTAATTATATAAATCCTTATGAGCATTAGAATAATAAAAACTACTAAGTTTAAATTAAGTATTTACTATATTTTAATATAATAAAAAAAGAAAATATATTAATTTATTTAATATATTT
>MDJU01000684.1:0-16750 GCA_001721665.1 Trichoderma pleuroti
CAATGGCGTACTTTGCCAAGGGGAGCCAAGAAAGATTTTCGAGCCAAACCCTATAAGTTACGATAGATATAGCAATAAACATGTCTGTAGTAGCGAGGACATTTACACTCTTGATCGCATTATCATAATCCAATTCACGTGTTGTCTCACCATGCCCAGAACCCCGGTCCTACATGTGCCTCGTTGATGAAGCACGCCCAGGCCCCCAGCTACCAGGGAGCAACATGTTGGAGGGCCGAGCAGAAAAAAAGGGGCGATGCTCTGTGACTGATGATGTTGAGCTGTTCAACTATGTACCATGCCTCTCGAGAGAGGCAGAAAGGGAGGGCAAAACAAGAATACCTTTGTCTTGTGTTCTGTCTCGTGGCAGCACAACATGGCAGTGAGATTCGGCAAATGCATCGCAATCTCACCGACACGTGGTCACGGACCAAGCGATATTGGAATCAGGTACGAGTAAAAACGCAACATTTTCCCTTTGGTGATGTGTGTTGCTTCGTACGAGTCGTCCAAGATAGCATTGCTGCTTATTACTATTCATAGCAACCTTCATCCCTCCCTAAAGGCTGGTGAGATGAGATGCAGTGCAAACTCTAAACGATTTTTGCTTTGAGCTACCTTGTGATGGCCGCCAATGATATCTGCCATATTCATCTCCTTCATTTTGTTCTAGTTACTGGATGCATCGCATTGCCACATCATCACCACCCTCTTGCTCAAATGCCGCACCAACCGGCCTGCTCCCGTAAAGACGATTAGATGTCGATTCTCGTAATAGTAACACAGTCCCTTATTCCTACAGCCCTTGTTCACTTGGAACCCGTGGTTCCAAGCCCTCAAGGCATCATTACATCCCAACTGGTTTGCAAGCCATGGCTTGACATCCCATAATAGACCTACACTCCAACAATCCTCATCCATGGGCGTGGCCCTCGTTCGGAGAACCCCCCGAATTGTCACAATCATAAAGCACACTCCCCCAAAATAGTACAAATCACACACGATCCCCGTCATTCGTCCCTTTTGCCGTGGCCTCGCCGCGGGGAACGAAGTTTCAGCAACGCAGTCGCTCCCGCCACCGTCTTGGAATCAGACTGAGAGCGTTCCTATTCGCCCTCTTCGCCGCCCAGCTTGGCGATCCACTTGTTCATGTGAGAGTACTTGTCCTCAAATGTCCGTTGCAGTCTCTCGCCAGCCGCCCACATCGGGTCGCCCTTTTTCCAGTTACGTGAAGCAGTTGTCAAAGATTTGTCGCACGTCGACGAGGAACTCCTCTTCGGTCGTGTACTGTCTCTGGTCCATTTTCTGCTTGACCGTGCTCAGATCCATGGGCTTCTTGACCTTGTCAAAGTAATCTGGCACGCCGTCTTCAACAGGGTCGACGGGCTCTCGAAAGGGCCCAACAAGCCGAGTCCAAAAACCTATAGCAATGTTATTCATATGCAAAACCACCATGGTGAGTGTTAGTAGACGGAGATGCTGCAGTGTTCTTACCTGGTCCAGAGAGCATTCTGTTCAACAAGTCGGCACAGAAATCGAGCTTCTGCTGAGTTGAGAATGTCTTGCCTTCCAACAAGGCTGCGCTCGAGCGCCTCTTTTGTGGTTTGGGGGGTGGGGAAGAGCCAGACTTGCGGTGTGTCTTGCGGGATGAGCCCGTGTCGACTGACACTCCGCTGGATCGTCTATTCTTCTTCTTTGCGGCAAGGGTTTCCTCATCAGGTCCCTCGTCAAGGTAATGAACATTCTTCCTGAGCATTGTCGGAATGGAGACAGTGGAAGTTGATGATTTGATGGAGCTCGGGGGGAGGGCAGAGACGACTGCCACAGAGGTGACTGCAGGCACCGCCGAAGCCACAGCAGGAGCTGGCGGAGCAATCGTCTCAAACGAGCTCATTGTGACGACAAGCTCGCTGAGGACCTCTTGGGGCAGTGACTTTGCAAATTCGGCTCGCGCATCGGAAGACCTCATGTACTCGGCAGCCCAAGACAGCAGGAGAACTCGAATGGATGAGCCCTCGGGAGTGTCTCGCCACACCTGGATGAGAAGAGGCGTTGCTGGGATCCGGCCCGTGGTTCGTCGGCAGTCCACCATGGCCTCGAGGGTATGCTCACATAGGCCCTTGATGGCAAGCGTATGGCCCAGATTCCAAAGGCCAACCAGGGATTCGTAGCAAGTGACGTTGGTGCTCTCGTCTGATATCTTTCCGGTGTACAGATAACTTTGGACGAGCCCAAACACTTGGGGCGTCGCATCCGGGAGCTTTACTATATGCTCCAGAGCCTTGTCTGCGACATCTTGTTCAAAGTGCTTGCGGTAAAACTCGGAGCGATCGCAGAGGAAGTCTTTCTGGAGGCCAAACGGCTGCTCATCGGGACCAACTAGGACGATTACGAAGATGGGATGCGGTTGGCTTCAATAAAGGGCGTCAGTCAGTGTCTGCGTAATGTAAATGGCCGATACGAAGTGACAACGTACGTCCACGAAAATGGTTTCCTAGTCTTGATCTCGTTTGGAGTTCCGTTTGCAAGGACGTTTGTGGTGCCACTCGCCGCAGCGCCATCTGAGGCAGCGACTTGTTTGGAGGGCGGATCGGAAGACATTGCAAATCAAGGACCTGTTGGAATGGGTGGTTAGCAATTGACAAATGTATGTGGAAAGCAATGGATCGCAACAGCTCCAGAGCAGATGATCTGATGTGCATATGTAACATGCAGATTGGTGGTTGGATGCAAACGGGCGTATCGGAATTTCATAAAGCATGGGCACTGCTCATGCCACCGACAATGCCACTGGGCGAGATTCATTCTCCAGCCAAAAAGATTTGAGAATTCCACAGCCTTGAGCAGCAAGGAGCGTGTCCGTGGCGGCCTGGATAAAAGACGAAGCAAAGAAAAAGGATGGCATTCGCAATGAAGCAACTCACCTGCCACACACGGACTAAGAGATTCCTTCTTATGAGGATCGATTCCGTTCAACTTCCACAGCACTCAATGCAGGGCCCTCGGCGACGCGCGACTTCAAAACTTCATGTCAAAGAGACGTTTCTCCGTTTGGCGATGCCCTCGTTTGCCAAAGATTTGTTCAAGGTAGGCCAGCCTTTTTTTGCGTTTTTGGTTGAATGGGAAATTGGCAAGGTTGAGAATGTGAGGCGACTTTCCACAGCTAGAGCATGAGCTGTGGCGCGTGTGGCTGGCTGCCCGCGTTTGGGATTATGTAAGGATTTCGGTGAGGGCGACTTACCCTGTAATTGTACGGCGTTTTTGTTGCGGATGAATGTGTGAACCACTCAATTAGTTGAGAATTCTGTATCACTGATGCGATTGTTTTGTTTGAATGGAGTGTACATGGAGTGTAGGATGGCTTGTTGGGTGGATTGAGAATGAACAAGATCCTAGCTGGTTATGAGATTGTGCTTCGATCCGACATTCGGCAACGTATCGTGGACGAAGATGCTTTTATTTTCCCCTGGTATTTACCGAAATGCAAAGTATTTGATGGAGAATGAGAAAAGATGGTTACCCTTGGATGCCATATGTTCCGATCCCTGCTTGGTGCTTTCGTAGACATGTTACCACGTGCATTTACAAATTAATAGGAAGCAGACCACCGTTCTGCCCAACAGACGCTCTCCAACTTTGCTTCTTATCAATTGCAACTTGCTCTACCTAGACCATTTACGCGGATTCATCCTCTCAGAGAGAGAGGTCAAGATTTCTAGACATGGCTCGTAAAGTGTTGCATACCACGATCCACCACCAATGCGCAGCTTGCAGTCAACTCTTTAGACCAGGCGAAACCCTTCGTCGCATGTATGAGGAGCCCTTTCGAGCAGATAGTAGGCAGCCTGTCTAGCTAAACATGATACAGTGGTCTACAAGAACTCGTCACTCAATATAGACAAAAACTTGTTCTTCACGAGCACATTGCAGGATTGCAAACAGCAGACGGAAAAGGGCCTTGCATTCAATCTTCTGCAGGCGCTCTGACTGTGCTTTGTGCTCAAGTACGAGACAGCCAGAACTTGTCCTACCAGGTGCAGCAAACGACGACTCTCTTCCTGATGCTCCTACGGATGTGAAGAACGTATTCTGCACGAACGCTCATTGTCGCCGGTGCCAAATTGTTGAAGAGAGTATATCCGTACACACGGATTGCTTTGAGTTGTTTGAGAAGCATTGCGCCACTGGAGACGGTGAAAACAGCTCTGAACAAACGGATGGAAAATATAGACGCCTCTGGCTGGCGGAAACAAGACGGTATGCCTGGTGCAAGACGAAAAGCCTTGCTGGATCCTTCATCAGGTTGACCATTGACCATTGCGGCATCAAGAGCATAGACCGATTTTCCAAAGTTCCAGCTGGCACGGCTGGTGAGATGGCGGCTTCCCCCTGCGTGTTTGCAGTAGAGCCGGTAGAAAAAACTGTCAAACGATGAGCTGGAATTTGAGGTACGCGAGCATCTCTTCAAAGCAAACGCACAAGCTCATATAGTCCAACTTCTTCCAGCTCGGGTTGTGTCGTGCCCAAGTCCCGAGGACACGACAAGTCACCATCTGGAGTGACCCAAACCCTCTTCATCTCATGCCTCTCTTGCCTTTTGAAGATGTTGATCAATGCTACCGTTTCGCGGCCATTAGCTTGGATCCAGAGCATTGACCTGGATCATCTCTCTTTATGGCTTCGCATCTTGTGCATGAGATGCATGCTCATGCAAAACGAGAGACTCGACTCATCTAGAGCGAATCGAGCATCTTGGCTCCATGTCTGACCATGAAATCGTCTGGATGTACATACCGCTCACGGCCCAAGATCAGATCACTGCAATGGAGAGTAGGAAATACGTAACCAAAAGAGGAGAGACCACATCATTTCACGGTGAGTAGGCGCATGGTTTCGCTCGACTTGGCAAAACCAACCTCCCAAGCTTATAGATATGGACAGAGACGGCAAGATTCATAGTCGGCTGTCCCCAAACGCTTAAATGGACCGGGTACCTTTTCATGGGAGCCTGAACTTTGTACGAGACGGGGGGATTACTCGACGGCCCTTGACCCTCATTCACCACGTCCCTAGCTCTGGTTCAGTGGACTTCATCGGAGCAGATGCTGATGATGAGACTGAAACTACAGAGCCGAATGTTCGACCGGAACATTGGCCGCTGCATCGCGCATTCTTCTCATTCGCATCTCTGGAGGACAATGTTACATGTACACGTTTTCAGCGACAAGCTCCGCAACGTATGCAAAGGCATAGTATTCGAATACGACAACGGCTCGAAACGGACCGTGGGACAATGCCGCCTGGGCTGGGATCGGGTGCGAAGCTGGCGGAAGCCTCGTGGCATGGTTTACGATTCTGTTTCTTACCAAAATCGCTAATCCCGACGTGCTTGACCCGGTTACCCATAAGAGCGTTTGGGTTACTTTGGACTCCGAACCCGACCATGTGTCTGAAGATGGTATCCTCGAGAAAAAAACGTGTACCCGATGAAAGGCTGCCTACACTTTTGGTTTCTCCTTGATGTCGAGAGTGAGATTGTTGGTTCCTAGTTTCTCGTTGGGTTGATGGGCCTTTAATTTACGGGTAAATGGCCAGGTAGTATCCGAGTTGGTCAAGATGGAGGTCAATTCAAGTCCCAGCAGCCTGTTCTATAGTGCAACATGATCAAGACAATGTGTTTGTCTTGTCCAATCTAGTCATGGAAAGAGTAGGAAAGGCTCATCATAAATATACACCAAGACCAATACAACAGGAGCACGATGAGGCTGGAGACTACATCTTGCTTTCCTACATTGCATTTATCCAGATGGCCAGGTGTTCCGGAAAACGACTTATAGGCAGCCCGTCTCGGCAATCTGACAAGACTGCGAATTGTTGACAGGACCCATGACCCATCTGGCGTCCAACGCATGTCGATCGGCCTAGGAAGAAGAAGATACGGTTTGTAAAGAATGGTCAGCACTTGGCATCTGCCAGGTATTAATAGTGTGCAGTATTCAGCCGGAAGATGCCCAATTATCCCCAGAGGAAACAGCTGGACGCAAAGATGCACGATCCCTGCGGCTACTAAAGCAAGGGGCCAGGACTTTTCTGGAACGCCTATTTATTTAGCCTGTACTTGAGCCTCATCAGGAAACCCCCATGCATCACCCTTTTCAACCTCACGTCTCCCAGGGCCAACACGCTGCCACCGGTTCAAAGCACGATGCATGATCCGAATAGGTCCAGGGTCTTTATACAGTTGCTCAAGAGACGTTGGCTACTCACCCCCCCGTCGTAAAGATGGCGGTGCAACCGAACCCCAGACTCTCCCCATGTTGAGTCTCGGTTGAAAGAAATCACACAACGAGTCACTCAATATCCCGTACGATGTGGCTAATGGCGGACCAATGACCAACTGTGCTTTAATCACCACTTTGCCCTTCCATCCACGTCAAGGTCAATGTTGCAGCCCCACGGAAGCGCCAGGTGCACATCCGATGCAGCGCTCCCGTTATGGATTTGCATGGGGGTGGAGAGAAGGCCGCTTGTGCGATTTGCCATGCGTACATGTATACAAGGCCCTTTCGCCTGGGCTGAATGTGGGAACCATGTATGTACAAGTGCGTGTTGGTTGTGGTGTGCGCATTTCGGCGTACAGTCCCATCACAAGCCCATCGTCGGGCTATTGGAAACGCATCGTAGCCGGCCAGACGACAACCATTGGACGGCGAACGTGAGCGATAAAGGCACCCTTTGAATGAATGAATCGCCGATCCAACACCTGTTCAAGTTGGGCATTGAACGGGCTTCTCGGACTCCAATCGGGGCGTTCCGACAGTGGCGTTTTTCCCCATCCTTGCTCTCGCGTGTTGGTCGGCCCTGTTGCTTTTGACAATGACAACAAGGCTAATTGAATCATGAAGAGGCTCCATAGCAATAGACCCATGAAGCCCTGATGGGGGAAGGCAGACGGCAAGGGCGACAAGCAATCGTCTACTTGTTGCATCACGGGCATGGAGGCGGATGTCCCGCTGCTTGTTGGCTCACAGCAACGCCACAAGACGTTGAACAGACGGCCTCATCTTGTCTCCCCGTGCTCGGTCGCAAAAGACAATCTCCGCAGCACGCTTGTGTGCTAGCCGTCGATCCGGCATGGGGGGACCACGTTGGCGGTTGTGTGGACGGGATGCGCCGCGTAAGGGCAGCATGGCATGGGGAACTCGGCGCAACATTTCACTCAGCACTTGATGACTCTCTGATATGAGTACTTGACAAAGTCTTTCCGCAATTCCCTCATTGCTGCCGAGTAGACTTTTTTGCCTGGTTGGGCAAGCCAAGACGTTGCCATGCCACCAACCATTGGCCTCATCGTACCATGTGTAGAGCCACATGTAAGAAGCCATGCCGACGTTACGGCAGCGGGCATACACAATCAGTCAGGCCAATACAGTCTCCGGGCGTAATCGTATTGTTGCCGCTGTGCTCTCCGCATCGTCTGTCTGTCTGTCTGTGCCTTGGAAACCCCCATGCTCGATTATTATGGGCTGTATTGGCCAGTTGAGCGCTTTTTCTCACTCGAACCATGACCCCATACGGACCCCACGAAGAGAAGCTCGTAGACTCCACAAGAGGCCTGGATGTCTCAGGCTTTTAGCCAAGGCACCACGGGCTTGGAACGGCTCAATGCGCTCTTTAGCGAGGACAGACGGGCACGGCGAGAGCTGCGCAATGCGGTCAGAGGGTTTGACTCGGGTCGGTTCTGTTCTGCAGCGTCCAATCCGGACTGCCTCGTCCGGTTGCGTGCGTGCATTTGCATCTGCACTTTGCATTCGCCACACGCCCGATGATGACATTGGACGTTGCTGGGAACAAAGTCGAGTCCACAGTTGTGCATAAGGCACAAGGAACAAGGAAACAAGGCTGCCTGGTTCCAGCAGCAGCTAGCTGGACTCGTGCTGAAGCGGCCAAGAGAGTGCAGTGCAGGGAATAAGGTAGACGGAGAGAGAAGGGAAGAGAAAAAAATCAAGCCCCGGGCGGCCCAAAAGAGGCGTGTGTCTACGAAAACGTGGAGTCAGATCGGGGATTTTGGGCCAATGTATCTTTTCCCCACAGGTACAAGGACCAAGGGCGGGTGGATCGACAAAATTTCTCAGGCGGCGCATTTCTCTGGCGTGGGATGAGCAAAAGATAACGGCGGGGCTGCTCATGATGCAATTAGGAGAATTTTTTTCCCTTTTCTTTCCAGAAGCATGTGGGCAACCGCATGGACCAAGATTGGATGGTACATAACCCGTGCCGTTGGTTTTGCCCTGCGCTGCTTATCCCCAGGCCGGCTAGCACGCAGGATTCCGTACTACTATTGACTGCGATAATGCAGCCCGGCCAAAGATGTAGAAACTTGGAATGGATCCGGGTAGGTGGAAGATGCAGACAGCAACACTGAAAACTCTGCCACTTGTGCTCTACTGTACCCGTGGACGGACGAGCCAGGAACACACAGTGAGAGCTGTCCCCAATGGAGCATCGTGGCTTGGCTGTGACAGATCCGGAATGGGGTGGCAAACGTCAAGAGAAAAAAAAAAGAAGGAAAAAAAAATGCGGAAATCCATGTGCCGCCGAAAAAAGGCCCAGCGCACCCATCAAGGTATCCATTGGCACGGCACGGGAGAGACCCTGTTTTGTATGTATGGATGTACGAGTATGTACGAGCCGAAGCTACTGTGTAAAAAATGTCAGCAGAGCGGCGAAGCTGTAGTCTGGGCAAGATGCCGAGATGCGGTTTTTTTTTTCATCAAAAAGAAATTACCATGAAGATGTAAGCGAGTGTTTTTGTGGCGGACACCCAGCCTGTGAAGAGAAAAATAGATATGCTGTAGATGCATGTGGGCAAACGCAGCTCGCTCTGCTGCACCTCGAACAAGCAATCTCAGATCGGAGGGATCGCCTTGTGCTTCATTCAATGCAATCGATCACGTACCCCTGCTCAGCTCTCCCAATTAGCCGCCCCATCCACGGTAAAAAAAAAAGAAGAAGAAGAAAAAGATCCAATCAACCGGTTATCTTTGTTTGGCCCAATCCAGCAATGCACTGATTGCCGTGCATGTGCCGCTTGCAACCGCCCATCTGGACCAGTCTTAAGTCAAGCACTCGTTGGATCAAGGCTCGTTTCAGAAATGGCCGAGAGGAAAGCATACAGCAGCTTCCCCATCAGAGCCAGGTCTGCGTAGCGTAACCAATTGTCTAGATAGCGACGGATACACTAGCGATTATCAAGCTCGTGAGATTGATGATCGGTTCAACAATCTACATAATGAAAGAGAACCGTCAAGATCAGTGCATCTGGCGTCTGAACCTTTACGCACATCACATGGGCGCATCGATCATCGGAAAAGCCAAAACCCCCTGAGCCCTCTATCCAGAGCTACCTATCCAGTGGTCAACATTCGCACCAGGCGGCATGTACATACATGATGCGTGACCTTCAAGGTGCCATCTCAGCATGAAATCGCCCTCTTCCATCTCGTCATCTGGCCAAAACCGTGAGCACGCAGTCGCTGGTCTTAAGACTGCCCGAAATCAGCTCATTTCCAGCAGCCGCGGGCGCAATGGCTCCCCGTCGCTCCAGTTAGACTCCCTCTACGAGCCCCGTTCCAAGCCTTTCGGCCAAGTAAAAAGGACGACAATGATCAAGTGCACAGCTCATCCGCACAACCATGACATGTCCCGTCTCAAGACGAACCATGGATGGTTTTCTTCGCATACGAGTAATCACATCGGAATAGCCTCTAGGAACCATGGGAATTTCCCCAAGGCAATGAAGTAGTAAGTAGTAGGCACCAGCAGCTCGGCTGATCCTGTGATATTACGTGCGTTGATACGGAGACATGTCTAGCCGAGGTTAACATGAACAGTAACGGACATGAGGAGCACCGCTCAGCACGTTATCATACAAAAAAGCATCATCATTATACACTAGCTCGTATTACTGCGTGCATGCGGCTGAGATGTGATATCGAGCGTGCTCGTACTATACAATGCAATTGGGCCTCACCCGTCCTAACCCCATGTAGATTTCCCGGCCGGGATCCCGCCACCTCGTCATGCTATCTCGACTAGGCTTGTCTCGAACTGATAGCAAGCACCGCTCGGTGGAGAGGCGGCTCCATCCTCTCGCTCCCTCTCGGGAATACCTACAGCCAAGGCCATCGGCGTTTTGCCGGCGCTTAAACTGACCCCCCGGTTTTTCCCAGCTCAGGTCAGTCCGTCTCGTTGTTACTTCGGTCGCCATCCCCGGCCTCGTCGTCGTCGTCGTCGTCGTCTTCGTCCTCATAATAGTAGTCCTGGAGCCCTTCGTCCGGCTCCTCTTCGCTTAGGCCGGCCTCTTTGCCCAGAATCAGGTCCTCGCTTCCTTGCCATTGAGACGGCGGCGGCGGCAGTGCGTCTTCGTCCTCGTCTGCCCAGCCGTAGTCTTCATCATCGTCGCTGTCCGGCACCTCCAGCTCCGTCTGCCCCAGTTTCCTCTTGGGACGGGGGGCCATTGCCGCCACCTCCATGCCCGCATCACCGACCTCGTAGTGGACACTTGATATGCCGGCCTGTCCAAGAAGAGATTAGCAATGTTCAAATGCCGGCGCTTGCGTGTGGTTCAATGCGACGTACGGGCTCAACCTTGAATGCAGATACATACTCGACGGCGTCCTGGACTACCCTACCGTCAATCCTCTGCAGGCCGGCCAAAAAGACGCTCAAGGACTTGTTGCCGTGCCACGCCCAGTCCCGAAATAGAACCAGCCTTGTAGACACGCCTTGCTCCCACACCGTGGTGTTGATGGATGGAATGAGTGTGGGCTTCTGCTCGCTTCTCATCTTGGTTGCGCATTGCGATAGTAAGACGACGGCGCAGTTCTTAGTTGCGGCGAGCTTCTGCAACGTGGTGATGATGTATTGTAGCCCTTGTAGGCGTTTCGAGGCTTGAGTAGGGCCTAGAAAGCATGGCATTAGAGAGGGATACTCCTAGTTGTGATGGGCTATATACCTTTTGCCTGTTTTTGCTTCCCTCTTCCTTCCAATGACCTCGGCAAAGATGAATTAATCAAGGCCGACGGAGAGCTAATGATGATGAGCGAAACATCTGAAGCAATGGTGGTGGTTGTCGGTCGCGATATAAACGCAAGCAGATGCGGCAGTGTCATGCAAGAGTACTGCACCAGCTTGCTTGGGTCCATCTCTTGCGTATCCCCCGTTCCCGCCAAATGTCGTGACTCTTGGACGCATTTCAGCACATTGGCTATCCTTTGAGCTTGTAGTTTTTGGAAGCAGTCTAGATGCCATCGGCATGCGTTAGTTGACAGTGCTAATGGCTGGAAATGTCTTGTTTCAAGTCGTCAAACCGACCTACCCAGACCACGCCGTTACCACCACTCAGGGCATTGGCGGCCAGTTGAATTCTATCACACCCCCATCAGCATCTATACGCATATACAAAGGGGGACGTTCTCCTTGTCAAAACATCATCTACATCGTGGCGCCCTCTTACCCTAATGCAGTTTTACCACAACCCGGAGGTCCCCATATCTCAGTCACCTGTCCGCGCTTGACGCCACCCTGCAACGCAGCATCTTGCGAATCAGCCGAGTCGATCCCCAGCAATGCACGGTCAAGGTCTTCCAATCCCGTGGAGATGTGCGTGGCCGGGCCAGCCCTCAATTCTTCCCAAGCCTGTGATGCCGGCACCGTGGGCAGACGATCTGAGAGAAGCCACCGCGATTAGCCTGTTTGCCGCCACGACCAGCCCCGGGAAAGCTTACGCGTTGAGCTCGATGTATCAAAGCTGGCAATGTCATGGCCATGGATGGCATGATAGTCCATGATCCATCGCTTTGCCTGAGCTTGCGATTACGAGAAGCTGTGAAATAATGGCCAACGTGTGAAGCAAGCACCGGAGCATGGCGCGCACGACAAGTCGCGAAATCACGTGATGTCGTCTTTTTTTCCATTTACAGGGACCTCCGAAAGCGGTAATCAGCTCCAGAGACTGTACTTCACACACAGCTCCCACCTGCATGTTTCCAAGTGATTATTGCCAACACCCTTTCCCACGTATTTTTCGAGTTTGCATCGTCATGGCTCAACCTCTTGGGTATGGAGAATTGCGGCCTCGTGTCGGGGAATCTCAGATACCAGGGCTTGCGTGAGCCCCCATGCCATGCACAGCACGAGCGTCGCTTGTTGAGGCAGAATCGCCAATAGCTCCGTCTTTAGTCATGGCTCTTCAGACAAAGCGGGTACAGCTGAAGGGCATGAGAGGATAGAGCCGAGCATGGCTCCGTCTTCTTTTTTTTTGTGAGCATTTCGCCATCTGATCAACTACTGGAATTCATGCTGCCATGATGTATTGACAATGGACTGTTCTACGTGCCAAAGCAAGGCGTCGTATATTCCACAACCGCCTCTATCGATTTTGTGCAGTCGCCCAGCGACATGTTCAGAAGAGCATGTCTATACCCATCTCCTAACCATTTCAATGCCACTCTCACATCATGACGGAAATTATGACGAGAGCCATCATCTCAGCCCATGTCTATGCCGTTTCCTCCCATGCTGATGACATGTCAAAACGGCGACTCATTACTAACCAACACGACGCGATATCCATCCGGGTCCTCGTACGTCTTGCCGCATCGATCCCAGTACGGGTTAAAGCTCGTCACGGCACCAAACCCAGCCTTGTCCATCCTCGCCACCGCCTCCGTAAAGTCGTCTCCTTGAGGCAGATAAAAGACGAGCAGGTTGTCCTCTGTAGGCGCTCGGCCGGCGGCGTGCCCGTTCTTGGCCGTAAACTCGAGGTGGTACCCTGCACCCTTGTGGCCAAGCATGATGCCGTCAAAGTCCTCGTGCTGGTTGAAGCGGAAGAGCACCTCGAAGCCTAGCCCGTCGACGTAGAATGGTATCAAGGCCTCTATGTTGTCCGATGGACGAGCGATTCGAAGGGTGGCTGTCTGAATCGGCATTGTCGCGGTGGAATTGTCTGCTTGCAAGTGTAAATTGCTAGACAAGGTGTATATAATGTGACTACTGGAGAGGGGCGTCGTGAAACTGACATGTGCCGTATAGCAGCAAAGGACAAGCTTGTAGCCATCAAACTTGTACAGTGGCCTATCCTCAGCTGTGGAATCATGGATTTCGGTTCTGCTCGCAACTACGACGCCGTGGAATTTTACAAAGCTTGCCGAGCAGCTGCAACAAGCAAACAATTACTATTCGTATTCCAGCAGTCACGATACGAACCCGAGCAAAGTCGAGAGGTTCCGCAGATGGGCGCCCAGAACCAATCAAGAGGGCGTTTTTTGACGTCACTGCATACAACATTGCCCTCTAAATTTCCAAGAAAAAAATGTGCCTCTTACCCGACGAATCACCAAGACGTCAATCAATGGGCGCTCGTCTGTATATCCCGTTTGAGGTGCCAAATCCCGACAACCCCTCAGTTGGGGGCTGACAAGACATGTTGGGCAAGCCACATGTCCATCAGGGCGGGCTTCTCCCCCTACGCAGAGCGCAAGCCACAGATGGTCAAATTAAGGTAAAAAGGACGGGTGGCCAGAATCTTCCACTCAAGATCTGGGGAAAAACGCCAAAGCGCAAAAGATCTACAGTATGGAGTCGGTGCCGCTTGGGCAGTGTCTTCTGCGAAAACGTTGCATGTGTAAGCTAAACTCACAAGATTGACCGAGCATTGAAGAAAAAAAAAGCCGAGCACTTGCGTCTTTGCACACCCAAGTCCAGTCGCCGCAAAGGAGATCTCGGAGATTCGCCTCGTCGCCCAAAACGGCGCCTTCTTTCGAGATCGGAGTACGCCGTACCAAGCACAGCTCGTTGCGTGGCACACTCACACAGACAGACAGACACTGTACACACACAACAAAAAAATTGCTCGGTGCTTCAATTCAGGGCAAACGTCTGTGGGGCGTCTTCTCCAGGACGCCACCAAGGGTCCTTTCGGCTCAATGGCTTTTTTGCCCTTCCTGCGCCTTTATTCGCGCGGCGTCGCCGAAATCTCCTGAAGAAAACCTTGGGGGGGGGGGAGCCCCCAAGCAAGAACCCGAAACGAAACGGCTGCAAGGGCGGTGCGACGTGACGACGACGCTCTCGGGAAAGAAAGCCGAAAGTTGTGTGGTGTTCCCCAAGGTGACGAGCCTGGCCAATTGGTAGGCCACGGATGCTTCGTCTTGATGCTGCGGCCTCTTTGGGGGCTGGCGAATCGCAGGCTGCGGCACACACATTTGGTGCTGCTCATACGTGGTGCCAGTCGTTGCAGCGTGTATGACAACAAACAGTTCGCAGCGGCCAATTATGTGCCTGTTTCACGCAAGGCAGCTCCTAGACATGTAGAACCAGAAGCAACCATGGCGAACCGTTTCCACGCCATGGTCCGATGGCGATGGCCGAACATTCCAGATTCCTCCATCGTGGCACCTATCGCATCCGCTTCCTCCCCCGTGGGGTGGCAAGTTTCACTTTGCCCTTTTTTTTTTCAAAAAGTGCGTGAGGGAGAGAGTGTGCTTGTGCGGTAACCAACCAAACCCCCCCTGGAACTCTTCATTAATCAAACAAGTGTTCCTGCGTCAATCGGACAGGACAAAAGGGGAGGGTCAGAAAAACATGTTTCAGCCTAAAGGCTGTTTTTGTTGATGCTCATCCAAGAAACCGACTCGTCACCCCAAGAAGGTTTCCGGGAGCAACTAGAGCTTACGGCATCAGGCATGCCAATAGTTTGCCATTGCAAGACACAAGTACTTGTGCTGTCTCAATCTTGTCCAAAGGGACCCAGGGGCAAACATGTGTAATAAGTGTCCGTACTTTTGCGTCTGACAACGGAAGAACCGTGGGGAGTGAGCCCGACAAATACTCCAGGTTTTAGTGCACACCCCCATGGAGGCGTAACACGTTGCATCGTCAGAAACGAGAGAATGAAAAAAAAAAAAGTCCCCAACCTGGACCTGAGGCTGATGATGCAATGTCAAGACCCCATTGGCTTTCCCTCTTCTTCCTTCCTGGCGGCCCCCAATCGCCAAGGGACTTGGTATCTCGTCTTCCAGCCCACGTCGTATTCATCTGCAAATTGTTCTCCGTTGAATAAAGAGAAAAAAACCCCGGAGCCCCGCATAGCGTTTTCCTTCTCCAGGTCTAGATCTTCAAATGGTGTCGGAGCGAGATGTGGCGTGGTACCTGTAGTACCATTGCACAAACGAGCACCACTGTACCCCGTTTTCAGACCATGTTGGATCACAACTGATAGGGAGAGGTTGTGGGTGGCTCGGCCGGCGCTGACCGTCAGCTGTAATTAGTATTAGCCGTCCCCTCTGTACCCCCCCTTGGGCGTAGACTTGGCCTTTCCGTCCCATTAGCCGGCATGGTGTCTTATCAGAACCGGAGGCGCGGAGTGTCGCAATCTCCAACCCCAAGCAGAGGCCGTCAGCCAATGGTGAGTTGAAGCCGAGGCGATGCTTCGGCTATCGCACGGAGCACAAACACTCGCAGCACGCTGTCGAGAATGGTGAGAGCCCTCCTTGGGTCCGTATGCCGAGCGGAGCCCCGCCTCCGCTGGAGAAACTGGGAAATTGTCACGATAAGCACGTGGGTGATGGCGAGGTCTGGTTTGGCTCGGTCAGTGTCCACCTTGTGCGCCGCTGAGCGAGAAAAGACGTTCGAGGCGATACGACACCATGGCCTTTTTTTTTGGACTTCATTTCTCTTCCCCGTGTTACATGTGAAACTGGGCAAGATGTCGGGCGTTCCAACACGGGAATCGGGGCCCTAGGAATTCCGGCCGCGGGCCATCAGGCAACGTACCAATCTCGAGAGGCAAGCTGGGATGTATTGCCGCGAGCTCCCCGAGCTGAAGCATTCCAGAGCCAGCATCTGGCATCCCTTTTTGGTTGATATCTGGCCTGCTTCTGCTCTGGAACCCGGTTGACCCTGTACTGTACGTTGTTGGGTCTTGCCTCTCCGTAATTCAGCCGAATAGGCCGTTCAATGTCTCTCCAGATTTGGACATGACTCCCCCCATCCATCTCCCGTCGGGGAGATCCATTCTGAACCGGTATCTCGGTTTGAAGCAGCAGTAGTAGTAGTACTACTCCGTACATGTAGGTAGTATTGACCATGGTGTACATCCTTGGTGCTAGCGCTGGCCTTTTCTGTCCATGTTATGCACACGCTCAGCTGTCAGTCTGTACATATCTGTACTCGGATGCAGTTGGCAGTGTTGCTTCCAGGCAATAGTCTCGTCTCTAGCCACTTTGGCAGGCATGGCCTTTTTTTCCTAGTTGGACTAAAATGTACGCAGCACTTTGTTTGCGCCGAGCATTGATCCGGAAGACATGTCCCATTCATGTCCTGATACGAAGGATTCCATAGATGGACCGAATATTGGACGAAGCCATCAGATCACGCCCATCCATCCTTATCACCTTTCATCTCCCCTGCGTGGGGTTTTAGCGGGCATTGACTTGCTGGTGGAGGTTGTCAAGGGGTGCCGTCAGGATAACACCTGAGCCAAATGGGGCGACTCCCAATATGGCCTCATCAGTTATGCCGCTGTTGGTGCTCCGTAACTCCATGCCTGTGCTTCAAGTACCCGCTGCGAGGAGAGGGTTTTCTGATGAATCACCATACTCGTACAAAGAAGGTGCCAAAGGATTTTTTTTTGGGGGGGGGGGGGGGGTTGATGCTCACCTACAGCGGCCGTGTTTGGTGGACTGGGACT
>MDJU01000685.1:0-16724 GCA_001721665.1 Trichoderma pleuroti
ATAAAATTCTAAACTAATAATAATAACTAAATAATAGTTATTTTTTAATTATATTATATACTAATACTTATGCCTTAAGCTACTGCTATATAATTTAATCTAAAATAATTAATCTTAAATTTACTATTGCTTTATTTATTTTATTACTCCTCTTTTTACCTTTTTATTTTTTTTCTTTCTTTCTCTTTCTTTTTTTCTCCTTATTTTATTAGCCTATAGCCTCTTTCCCCTTTTCTTTTTCTTTAATTTTTTTATTTTACTATTTCTCTTTAAAAATAATAACTTTATATATTAACCCTACCTTAATAGCTAAAAATATAAATATATTTATTAAGTAACTTACTTTTTATAAGAAGGAACCTAGTATATAAGCTATATAATCTTTAATAATATTATATTTTAATTTTGTTATATTATACTTTAATCTTAGTGTATTAAAGAGGGAAGTAATAGTTATAAAAATAATATTTTAATTACTTAGGTCTCTCTTTTTCTCTACCTTATAGAATAAGCCTATAGTTAATCTTTAATATTAATAATAACTTATTAAAATGAAAATATAATAGTTACTAAGGGGTAGGCATAAAAGACTATTTATATAATAATACTAATTATATAATATTAAGTATTATAGATAAAAAGGCTATAAGAGTTTAAAGAAGCTAATTTAGCTATAGCTGTTTTATTACTAAAAGCTATCTAAGAAAAAAAGGCTTTAATATTATATTATAATAGCTAATGTTTATTATATTTACTAAATTAAGTTTTAGGGAATATAAGGCTGTTTTTTTATTAAATTATTACTATATAGACGGGGATTTAGGTAAATAATTAATGTATAAAAGAGTTTTTATAAATAGTTATTAATTATTTAGTTAGCTACTATTTTAAAATATATTTATTTATACTAAGTTAATAATTATTAATTAGTAAGGCTTACTTAATCTTCTGTCTTTATATATTAATTTAATATTAAATTAAATACTACTATTATATTTATTATTTTTTACTTATAAATAAGCCTGCTATACTTATAGCTTAGCTAATTTATATACTCCTGCTGCCTATATATCTTCTGCTTAGTAAGCCCCTATACCTAACCCTAGAGGTTTTTATTATAGTAAGTAGTAAATATTACTAAAATTATTATATACTTTTATTAATACTTAGATTTTTATATTTAGTATTTATTTATGTAGAAACTTTGTAAAATATAGTAGTAAAAGTAGCTAAGAAACTTAGCTTATTTATCTTTTTAATAATTTACTTTACGCTAGAACTTTATATATTTTTTAAATATAAGAGACTCTTAAAGTTAACTATAACTATATTAATTATATTTAATAGCTTATGCTTTTTTAAATATTTAGTAGATTTAATATATTAATTTCCTTAGCTCCTATACCTTATTAAGTATTACTTTTATTTATTTAAGGCTATATACTGCTTTCTGCTTATATACTTTTAATATAATAATTTCTTAAGTTAAAAGCTTATTTTTTTAAATTATTTACTACTGCTGGTAGTTATTATATAGTATAGTATTATTAATTTAATTATAGTCTTATATATTATTATTTAGGCATTAGCTAAGGATATATCTCCGGCAGCTTTTTATTTAAATTTAAAGAGTTTACCTTATATATTTTTATTTTAAAGTAGCTGTTTATCCTTAAATTCTTTAGATAATTAGTTTTTCTTCTTAACTATAATTATAGCTACTATATACTCTTTAGCTTTTCCTATATAACTAGCCTCCTATATATAATTAATAATATTATATAATGCCTTAAGGTAAATAATATATATTATATTTACTATATTAATCCCTATCCTTAGTATAGCTGTAGTTATAATATATAAGGTTTTACTTTAGAGTTAAGCTTAAAAATTAAACTCTTACTAAGTAAAAAAGTATATATTACCGCCTTTATTTAAGTTGCTGTAGTAATAATAATAGCTTATTAACTAGGCTAATGCTTTATATTTTATATAGCTTATATAATAAACTACGCCCTTCTCTTTAAGTATAAGTAGGCTAACCTAAGCCTTAATTAACTTTTTAACCTTTATTAAGCCCTGTTTATTATAAACTTATAAAACTAAGTAATAGGTATTTATATAATAGCTTAAGGCCTTAATATAAAGGGGATGCTATAGTTATATAACTTCCTTAAAGTTATGCTAAATAAGCAGCAGCAGTATATTAGTTAAGAATATAAAGGGGCAGCTTAAGTTACGTAAATATATTAATTTTTAAAGCTTTTTTTAGTATTTATAAGCAGTAGTAAATATAAAATAATATTTATTAATAACTATATAATCTAGCCTCCCTTAGATACTTAAATCTACTGCCTACTATATAAAATTATTACTTATAATAGCCTTTATAAAGATAATTATAACCTAAGGCCAGGAGTTATATACCTATGGCTAGTGCTTATAGTTAATGCCTATATTAAGGCAGTATATAATAAGCTACCTCTTAAGCTTAGTATAAGGTATTACTATAATAGTAACTCTAGCTTTAGCTAATATAGCTAGTATTATAAAAATTAAGCTCTTCCCTTTATTAATAAAAAGGATAGTAATTAGTAGTATTTCCTTTATAGTAGCTATTTATATAGCTTCTTCTTACTAAGGTATATAAAACCTTATATAATTATCTTAAAGAACTACTTATAAAGCTTTTAGTATAACCTAGTCTTACCTTAAACTAAGTCTTAGCTTCTCTAGATATATAACCCTAGTTTATTTTAAGGGCTAAGGCACCTATAGCTTAATATTAGCCTCTGCCTTTTACTTTAGTAATAGTAATAGCAATAGCCTAAATAATAGCTAGTTAAGCTTAAGGAATTTATATTATTAATAACTAACCTAGCTAAATATCTTAAGAGATTTAGTAATTAAATGCTTAAGTATATTAATAATAACGCTATAATTAATAACTATCTTAGTTATATAGGCAGCAGCTAAGTTATTTAATATTTTATATTATTTTACCTTATTATTATTATTATTATTATTTTCTTTAAAGTCTACCTTAATAATACTATACTAATAAATATACTTTTTACTAATTATAATTATAATATACTACTAATCCTATAGAGTAATTCTACAGCCTAATATAATAATAAAACCACTTTACTATTACCTTTAATATTTAGGTTCTATCCTATAGCTTATTTTTATTATATTAAATAAAGTTACTTAGCAGTTTTATCTTACTATATAAGGCCTACTACTCTGCCTCTTAGTAATTAATAAGCAGTTTAATATATATAAAGTATATTACTATAAACTAGGTAACTTAAGGAGATAAGAAGTATAATATAACCTTTAGAAAATTAAAATAATACTAATAACTTATAATATTATATTACTATTACTATTTTATTATTAATAATAAATATGCCGTAGTTATAGTTAATATTATTTACCTAACGCAGGCCTCTAAGCTTATTACCTTATATTAAAGTACCTCCTTTTATATATATTAATAGCATAAATAACTCCTTAAACTAGTCTATACTTTTTAAATATCTTTAGATATCTTCCTAATTTTAATAGCTATTTTTTTTAAGGAAGTCTTACCTCTGCTTTTTATAAATAAAATCCTTTAGTATTTTACCCTTCTTCCTAGCTAAGCTGCTATTAATATATATAAAAAACTAGCCCTACTACATTTATATTAAATTATCTTTAATATTAGCTAATAGTATTATAAAATAAATATTATTTTTATTACTTTTTTTTTCTTTAAATATTAACTTTATCTAAAGTAAAGTTTTTATATTTATAATTATCTTATATACTATAGCTTAAATAGTATTTATAAAGATTAGCTTCTTTATAAAGTATATTAAATTACTTTACTTACTTTAGGATATTATTAGTCGGCTACTTATTTCCTTTATAATTTTATAATTGTAAAGAAGTAGGCTAAGTATATAGCCTATAGGTAAGTATATTACCTTATATAGCTAAATATCCTAAACTTAAGTAAAGCGCCTCTTAAGGTTTTTTATACTAGGTCACTAAGTAGTTAAAATAATATACTCTATTAATAATACCTTATTAATATATATTATATCTGCTAATATATATAATAAAAAAATAGGTCAGCTTAAGTTATTTAAACTTACTATTAATACCTAAGATAGTAATAAAATACTAAAGCAGGCTAATAAAGGGGTCTCTGTTTAAATATTATATTTAAAAGCTAGCTAATACTTATAGTAGCTCCTTCTTTAAGTCTTTTTTTTATTAATCGCTATCTTATAGGTACTTTTATAAAGTCTTAAGGCCCTTCTTTTAACCACTAATAAAGCTAAAGCTATATTTCTTTAGTAGTATATCTAATTCTAGTGAAAAAATATTTATATAATAGTATAAAAACCTTTTTTTAATATATTAAATATTAATTTATACTTATCTTTTCCTATAGTAGCTTAAATAGCTAGCTATAGATATCCTTTAGGTAAGGGCTAATAAAAAGTAGCCTTATTATTAAGGATATACTCTTAAAACTAGCTATATAGTAGCTAAAGAATATCTAGTTAATAATAGTAACTAACCTCTATAGCTAATTATCTTTTAGGCTAGGCATATAGCTATAAAAGTAGATTTTACCTAAATCTTAGCTTATAAAATAAATAATCTAGCTAAAATACTTTAGCTAGTTAATAATCTTATATTTTATAGCCTTATTAATAAAAACCTTTTATATCTCTTCTTATTAGCCTTAATTATATACCTATTATTCCTTAATTTTAGTAATTATTTTATTTAAGTACTTTAGGTTATCTTATCCTCCTCTCTTTAAGCAGTAGTACTCTGCCTTACCCTCTTTTTCTATCTTAAGCTACTGCTTTATACCTTTATATATACCTATATCCCCGTTAGTAATAGCGCTAGAGGCTATAATATAAAAGTAATAAATAGCCTGCTTAAGCCTTATAAAAAGTATTTATATTTTTATAGTAGACTTCTTTAGTACCTTGCCTTATATATTATATATCTTATTATAGTATACTTTAAGCTATTTCCGGCTTAGGGTAAAAAGCCTGTAGTAATTATATACTTATTTATTAAGTACTAATACACCCTTAATAAGTAATCTTAAGTTTAATAGGCTGTAATAGAAATTATTATCTAGCGGCTGCTGTAAATTTAGCTAAAAATACTTTACTATAATAGCTTCCTAGGCTTTTCTTTTAATATCTTTATACTAGTATTTAAAATAGCTTTTAAGGCTAAGTAAAGTATATTTATAAACCTAGTATACCAGATACTAATACTTCTTATAATATATTAGCTAGTTAATGTTATTTTCTGCAGCTTTCTTTATTTTAATAACCTTTAGCCCTATAATTAATCCTTACTATATACCCCTTTTATCCTTAACTACCTTAAGTCTAAGCTAGGTATTAAGTTATAATATTATAGCTATAGAGGTATAACTTTTGGTGACTTGGGACTGGGAAGGAAACTTCCCCCACAAAGAAACCACCAGCCAAAAAAACTGGAGAGGGATGAGTTTGGGATAAGACAAGGGAAAAGCTGGGGCTGGGGTAAGAGGCCGGGTTCCGGAGTAGACCCGCCCGCCCAAACCGGACAGCAATTGGCACGTGAAATCAACCGACTTATGTAATGCACTTGGATTATGTAATAAGGTTGAGCTTATGTAACTGCAGTGTAACGGAATAATGCCGGATAAAATCTCCACACAGCCTTTCGCCCAGCTTTGCTCTGCTTTGCCCAGCTCCCGCCCAGCTCAGCTCCTCTCCTGAACTGAACTGACTCACTCGTTAGCTAATCATTATCATTACGGAGTACTACTAGTATCTCATTTTTCCCTCTCGGCACCGCTCGGCTCCCCATCCCGAGCTGCAGCCCAACTCACGTGGACCCTCCGCGCCACCGCCCCGAAACGGGAATCTTTTAGCTTCCCCTTGGCTCTTCTTCCCGGGAAATCCTCTTAGACAGATTGCGCTCTTTGCTTCGGCAGCTGGGCAGCGAACGGGCTTAACCGGGCAAAGGAAGGAAAAAAGGGTCTGTTCTTTTTTCGTCCGTGGGGGGGGGAGGATTATCAACATGAGAGAGTTCAGAGACAGAAAAGAAAGAAGCTCCAAGGGGGGGGGGGCCGAAAGAAGGAGGGAAAAAAGCTCCCCTCATCCGGCGAATACCGTAGCCCGGAAGCCAAGTCTCATGCCCGGGTGCCCCTTCGGTATAGTCGGTTAAGCATGACTCTATGCTGTGTAAGAGTTTTGTCACTTGATGGGGAGAGAACAAGGAAGCCAAAAGAATGGCAGACAAGACGGATCTTCCCTTGTCTTCCCCGTCTGCCCCCCCCCCTGGCAAACATGCAATTGCAAATCAAAGGGCCTAGAGTAGCCGCTCCCGTTGAGACGAAGCCGCACAAGCCATCCTGAGGGAACTTGAACTGGCCAAAGAGGGACCTGCGTTTCTAGTCCCGGCCGGATGGGCAGCGCGGGTTTACGCGATTGTTTTTCGATTTTCGGCGTCTTGTGATCAATGTCCGTAGTCTGAGACCTTTTTTTCTATTTTCCCCTTTGCCCCCTTTTTCTCCTCTGTCTTCCTCGTCTTTATATATCAACAGTGGTTCTTCCCCTCTCAAGACAAACTCTCTCCAACCAAAAAAAACCCCACGATATACCCCGCGTCATCGCCTGTATTTGCCGAGCTGTACCAGTGCTAGCCGTTGCCTCACTACAACTACAGCTTCTCCAACGAGAATCCCCAACTCCTTTCTCCCCCCCTTCAATTCGATTCATTCCAGTCCAATTGCCTCCCGAAATACCCGCGTCGTCGAGATCTGCATCCAGGGACACGGAATTGCCCAACTACCAGCAAGTTCCTCTGCTGTACAACTAAAACCAAGCTTCTCCCAAATTACATCGCCATAAACCGCCACCATGAGCGTAGACACGGGCGAGAAAGTCAACACCCACATCATCACCCTCACGCGCTTCCTCACCGAAGAGCAGATTAAGCACAAAGAAGCCACTGGTGACTTCACGTACGTTTTCAATTTCACCTGCTGTCTTTTACACTACACGAGCATTGAATGAAAATCACTCCACTGCCACTGCCCACCTGCTATCCCGCTCTCCCACAACAGAAGCAAACAAAAGATTAGAAGTTAACACTCGTCCAAACAGATTGCTTTGCCATGCCCTCCAATACTCCTTCAAGTCCATCGCCTACTACATCCGTCGCGCCACCCTCGTCAACCTGACGGGTCTGGCCGGCTCCTCCAACACCACCGGCGACGAGCAGAAGAAGCTCGACGTCATCTCCAACGACCTCTTCATCGAGGCCATGCGCTCCTGCGGCAAAGTCGCCATGCTGGTGTCCGAGGAAGAAGAGACGGAGATTCACTTTCCCCATGCCACCGGCGCCCGCTACATCGTGTCCTGCGACCCCATCGACGGCTCGTCCAACCTCGACGCCGGCGTGTCCGTCGGCACAATCTTCGCCATCCACAAGATCCCCGAGGGCGTCAACGTCGCCCGCAAGGAGGACATCCTCAAGCCCGGCACGGAGCTCGTCGCCGCCGGCTTCACAATGTACGGCGCCTCCGCCCAGCTCGTCATGACCATGAAGGGCAGCACCGTCAACGGCTTCACCCTCGACAACGGCATCGGCGAGTTCATCCTGTCCCACCCGGACATGCGCATCCCAAAGGCCCGCGCCATCTACTCCGTCAACGAGGGCAACTCGCTGTACTGGGAGGACAAGACCATCAACTACTTCAACTCGCTCAAGCAGGCCCAGGCCGACGGCAAGCCCTACAGCGCCCGCTACATTGGCAGCATGGTTGCCGATGCCTACCGCACGCTTCTGTACGGAGGCATCTTTGCCTACCCGGCCGACAAGAAGAGCCCCAAGGGCAAGCTTCGTATCCTATACGAGTGTGCGCCCATGGCTTTGGTTTTTGAGAATGGTAAGTCGAATTCATATCAGCAGCCCCTTTAAGTAAAAACTCAACTGGAGACTAACTTTGGCATGTGATGAAGCTGGCGGCCAGGCTGTGGACAGCTCAATGAACAGAATGCTCGAGGTTGTACCGGAGCACATCCACGACAGGTCGGGCATCTTCATGGGCAGCTATGATGAGATTGAAAAGGTCAAGTCCTTTTACAAATAAAACAACCAGCAAATGAAATTGGGAGAGTGGAGTGGAAAGGAAAGCATGACATGAGTAAAAACTGCATCATGGTCCATTGAGTTGCACCAAGCATGACGTCTATATCGCCATCTCTTCTGGATGGATCCAAATCATATAAACTTGAATATAATTGTACAAATCTCATATTGCAACATGCCATCTTCTACAAGTGCTCGACTCCCCAAAGAAAAAAAACTCGAGGGGTAAGAGATACAAAAACTCACCTGGTGACTTGTCAAAGCTTCGGTATCAAGTCTCGGTGTATTCTGCTTCCACTCCTGATAGTCCTTTCTGTCGCCATATTGCTTGTCATATTTTGCCCCAGAGAGGGACACACCAGACACCTTGAGCAAAATTGCTGCAAACGCAGGACTGACAAACGACAAGGTAGTGGTCGCGAGGATGCCCAAGACTCCCCCAGATAGACCAAGAGATTTGCTAGATCGGTCCTCGGGCGAGCACCCCGGCTGTCGCAGTAGCTAGTCCGGGTGCAGAGTGTGATTTGTCCAAAGTAGTTGGGGGGGGGAACAGACAATCAGTCATCATCCTCTGATTAGTCTCATGCTTGCTTGTATATTTCAACCCTCCCAGTACGCATCCCAAGTCGTAAGATTCTACAAATACCTCTTTGAGAAAACCCCGCGTGTCATAAACTCCTCAAGTAAGTAGCTTAAGCTTCTCCTCCCTTTTTGCCACTGCACATCTACCAGCACATCGCACGCAAGCCAGAGTGACAACCTCTCCCGGCAGTGATTCTCGGGAAGTAGCAGATGCCAACCCTTGCCGCAGGGAATGGCGTCGAGCGTAATTATGGGCATAAGCTCAAGTGAGACGCGGATGGTCTAGAAAGAAAAAAGGCAGCGGGCTTGTGGCGGATGGAAGCCAATCTGGAATCATGGCCGGGCTGGGTAAGAAAGGCGGTGGAAGAGGAAGCAAGCCAGCTTTTTTTAGTTTTGGTGGAAGAGCAATTAGTTCAGCCTTTTGTTACCAAACCAGGATAAAAAGGGGGACAAACAAGGAAAACAGTGTGTACAAGTATGTAAAAGTGTATGTGAGTCTGATTTGTTTCGGAGGATGACAGCCGGAAAAGTAAGAAAAGCAAATCCCCTCCCCCCTCCTCCGGCTGTGAGCAACTCCGGGATTAACAGACAACAAGAGAGAGCTCACGCCGCTCAGCCCAGGCCGCCGTCATTCCCGTCGCGACGAGCTGCTCTCGAGCTCAGCATTCCCGCAGCGACATCCGCACCCGCGACCCGCCCACCCCCTCCCTCTCAGCAGAGGCCCGGCAGCTCAGGAAGCTTCGCGCCGGCGGCGTAAGCAAGCAGCAACGAGCTCATAGGCGCGGGGAGATAGAGCCTTAGCGCGCCGACAGCCCCCAGCAAACGGCCTCCCGGACCCGGACACGTCAAAGAAGCGCTCCGATCCGGGCAGCGAACTGGAGGGGATCGCCACGGCGCCTTGGGAGGGTAAAGGGCGGTGGCGATGCAGGGAGGCCAAGGATCGCTGGAGGGGGGAGTGAATGTCGAAGCAGGTCGAGCAGAGACATGGCTGCTGAGGCGTTCACGATTAGAGTCTGACTGTGTTGCCGTAGTTATCGAATTAGGGCTGTGGTAATTATGCTGTCAACTGTTTTGTCGTGAGCTTTGCTTGCGTGGCGATGATGGCAGCTTTGGTGAGAATCGGAACAAACTACCGGCCATGGGTGAAACTAGCAGCAGATAGTCGATACCTAGGTATAATCAATTCCAAAGCGAGGTGTCAAAATGTTTAGTAGTTTTTCCTACCTGACATTGCCGTGAGGAGGGGGTGCAATGTATCCGATACAAATGCAGCATGGCGGTTAGGAAGAGCTCAAGTAGTGACGACATCGATGCCGCAAGCTGCAGAAAGCTATTCCCGTGCAACTGGTCACTGTGTAGACGGACAATTTTGTTATCAGAATGACAGCTTCACATTCCAAGCACAAGATAAACGTTGGATGACCAAAGCAAATGTTGATTCAGTAGTTGGTTCTGTGTAGAGCAGTTGTTTGGTCTGGTTTGTTAAATTGCCGTATAAGTCGGCAACAAGTCAAATCATATGCTTCATAATTGCCCGTCATCAATCCAGTTGATTCAGCTCCTTCAAATTAATCCACATAGCAGTCGTCGAAACCAACTACGCCGGCTGGTTTGCACCTTGTTCAACGCCGCAGCTTCAACAGCAGCCTTGGGATCGTCGTCCTCTTCTTCCTCTTCAATCTCTCGCCTAGCGGCAATGGCATGGATTTCGATGGAGAAATCCCCCTCTTGGTCCCCAAAGAAACTATAATTCTCACGAGTCAATTCCTGAGTCTGTCACGCATCGAGTCATTTCAAAAAGGAGTAGTAGACCGTGGTTCTCCTCACCTTCGCATCATCAAACCGACTCGTTTGACATTAGACAGATCCAGCGGCTTCGCACCCGGCTTCGGCCTGCCTCGATACGTCGGCTTAAACGCACTCCACGGCAAAAACACCGTCGTCAAGTCAATCCCCGATCCGCCCTCCGAGACCGTGAATTCGGCCTCCCAGCTGATACCAGCCTCCTCGCGCCCGTCGCCCCTCTTCGGGGGTATCTCATCTTTGAGCGTCAGCGCATATCGTTTGCCATCGGCTTCGGCCACCGCAACGATGATGCCCTCATAGCCCGACAGGTCCCAGTCCAACATGCCCAAGCTGTGCTGCGATGCGAAGCCGGCACCACCAAGCGTCTGGGTATCGATATGGCCGTAGAACCGGGCCCTTTCGGGGTTTATCACGGAGAGGTGGGACTGGCTGGCGCCTCCACGGACACGATCATCTGAAGTGACCCATAACGAAGAGTCCCACGGTCTTTTTGTTGGTCGGGGCCCCAGGGGGGGCGGGTTTCAGTTAGCCTCGAGATGCTTCACTTTTTTTGGGCTTCTTTGTTTTCTTTTTTTTTTGCCCACTCGCTTGCTTGCTACGTCCAATGGCTTCATCATTCATGCCATCAAGGGGTGTGCTGCGGTGCCAAGAAGGAAGAGGCAAGAATTACAAACCCAAAGCCACCGCCGTGGTCTAGACTTCCGATTCGCTTCCAAGTCATTCCCAATCGAGCCAATGACCAGATTAGGGCATGATAGGCTCCCACAGTGTGTATACCAATGAGGAGAATAAACGGTAGAGGGGTGAGGAAAACAAAAAAAACAAAGAAGCCATCGCGGCGCAGGCAAAACGGATGCAGAGGCGGATAAGGAACCAGCGCAAAGTTGAGGGAGGGGGAGTCTCTTACTGGTCTCCACCGTACAGATAGAGCAGTTGCTGCCAGCGAGTCGTGGCGTGCATCATTGTTCGTTGGAAAGAGGACGCGCGGCGGCGATTTTCCTTTGTTGTTGATGTGCAATTATTAATGGCGAGCGAGAGATGGCGAGTTTCAACTTGCTGCTCCAGAGCGCGTAGCCTCGCCAGCGGTAGCCTTGTTGGGTCAAGATTCAATGTTGCAGCGAGTAAGTTGCTGCTGGGTGCGGATCTCCGATCGGGCGAGGGCAGCTGGAGCGGAGTATTCTTACTCCGGCGTTGCGCTTCTCCAGATTCCTTAGTCATGCTCTTGTGCTCTGCTCTAAGCTCCGAAAACGCCAGCGGAGAACAAAACCAACAAAGTGACAAACCTGATCAAAACCAACTTCGGGGGGGCGTCACATGGGCGATAAATCCGATCTCAAGCCACGAGCCACAGCAAGCCAGCAAACCCAAATGATGCCAAATACACAGACACGCAGCCAAACTCGCCCCAGCGCCTCCATTCCCACGTGCTTGATAGGTGACGGGGGTGACTGGCTCCTAGAAAGAAAGGAAGCGCGACTAAGGAAATCCTTCACGCAATACGCACCACGAACACGCATGTTCCCAACCATGGGCCAAAAAAAAACAAGAAAATGCCACTTGGAGGCGCAGAAACGCCTCCGCTTCGGCCAAATTCTCCCCGCAAAACTTTCCGTAGAAGAAGCAGAAGAGAAATACTAGGGACAAGAAAGCAACGAGCCTTCGCTTGCACCTCGAAGCGCCGGGCGCATGTGGCGCTACTATTTTTACCGCTGCGGCCGCAACCAAACTATCTCGAGGTAGTGTGGCTTCGTCCACATGGCAGTTGGGCAGTGAACCCAAGCCATGCCAGTAGCGTCGCCGGTTCGTCCGCTGCGTCGGGACAGCAGCTTGTCGACTCGACTTTCAAATCACCACTTGCTTCGTAGTAGAGCTGTAGACACGATGTAGGCACAAGAGAAGGATAAGAACAATGTGTGTGTTTTTTTTTTGATATTTGAGCACGCTTCTAGTGCCCGATCCGTAAAGTATTCCGGCGGGGATATCTAGTATAATCCAAAATGGAGAATAAAGTAAAAAAAAAGAGAAAACACCAAAGCTATATCCAACAAACCTGTGCTGAGCATCAGGTTAGAGTACATGTACCCAAAAGACCAAGCCAGATGAGATGCTCAATCACATCGATCAATCCGTTGCTCCTTGGAACGCCCGCCAACCCAACCCATCTTTCAAGTCATCCCAATTTCCACTTCGTAAAGAACACAAAAAAAAAGTATAAAAAAGGTGGTAACACAAATATTGAGCTCAACCAAGGCTCCCCAAGAAGAGTGAACGAGACCCCACAATCGCCATGCTATTTGTCCTCATGAAAAAAAAAAGATGTAAAAAAAGTACCCTTTGCGCACTAGTAGTGCTGTGAACCCCGTGCATAAAACCAGAAATCATTTTTCGTCATGTCAAATCACCACCTTGTTGAGTCCGATGATCGGACTCGGTGAAGAGGCGGGAAGAGTAGTTGGTGACAAGGTGGTGCATATGTACTTCGGAGTGTAGATGGGAAGGGAGGATGATGAATTGTATGAAATCTGGTGTTTTTTTCTTCTGTTTTGCGTGTTTTTTTATTTGCTTTTGCTTTTCTGTTTGTTTTTTTGCTTCCACTTTAATGGTGGTGCTGCAGCATGGCCGGAGATCCGGGCATGGACAGCGGGGTTGTAGGGTACTCGAAGCCCGTCTCGGAGCAGGCAGCCGAGTGGTCGTATGAGTGCGACAGAGGAGGAGTCTGTGGCATTCAGAATCAGCAACGCAGATCCCGAGAGTAGGAGAGATGCCTAGCCGAACTCACCAGAGGGTTGGATGGGTCGTAGGGAGTGGGCATGCCCATGTCGTGAGTAGGCATGAAGCCATAGCCAATGTAGGGGCTGATGACGTTGTCGGGATACAGGTCGCGCTTGATGGGCTCGCTGTAGTGTCCCAGAGGAGGCAGCGAAGCAGGCATGGCAGTGGCCGTCAGGTAGTTGGGGTAGGCCTCCGCGGTGGTCATGGTGGGATAGGCGTGGGCGGATCCGTGAGGGGTTGGATGAGCAGCTCGTCGGGAGCCGGGTAGGTTGTGTAGGAGAAGACGGGCGGCGTGTTGGATCGCTCGCGCTCGTCGTGGTGGTGGTAGGCGGGAGGGGCAAAGGCAAGCTCCTCGTGCGACTCCATGGGAGGAGTGAATTGGCCCTGAGACACGATGGCCTTGGGGGGAGTCGGCAGGCGGACGGGAGCAGGCTGGTGGGCCTTGTGTGCCTTGGAGATTGACTGGCGCTTGGTGATTTTGTTGGGGCTGGTGGACTGCACTGGCGAGGGCTGCTTCTCAGCATCGCCCTCTTCGGATCCAGCGCGGCGCTCAAGGTCCTCCAGACGGCGCTTAAGCTTCTTGCCTGCAGAGGAGAGTTAGAGGGAGAAGGGAAAAAAAAAAGAAAAATGGGAAAAACAGAGTGCTCTCCCAAATTCCAAAAGAGTGTGAGTGAGACGTACGGTAGTTGCGCTGAGCGATGCGGTTCTGTATCCTCCTGCGCTCGGCAAGATCTGAGATCTTGGTCCAATCCTCGTCAGGGTGGGCAGAGCTGCTGAAGGCGCTGCTGGTGCCGTGGTTTGAGCAGTGTCTGGGAGGCGGAGGAGCCGGTGCCGCAACTGCAGCGTAGGCGTAGGGGTGTTGTTGTGAGATGGCGTACATGGCCATTGTGTTGATGTGTTGATGTGTTGGTGTTGTGTAGTAGAGAGATAAGAGCCGATAGGACTGTTGGAGGGGTGCAGAGCAAGGCGGCCTTGGGCAAAGAGGAAGAGACAAGTAAAGAGGCTCTGCTTTGCTTTTGACTTGAAGAGTAAAGATGAAGATGGATGATTGGGATGAGATGTCGATTGGTATTATATAGCAGATGTGAGTCTGAGCAATTGTTGGATCGGAATGGTCATGACGGGTTGGACCAAGATGGGAGGATGAGAGAGTTAAATACTAGATGCCTCGACTTATCTGCCTGTGTCAGTCCAAAGCTCAGTGTGTATGCGACGAGACCCTGGACGGATGCTGCAGGGCTGCATGGGGCAGGCTTGAAGCCCGCCCAGCAAGGCTTTGTACTATGTAATTAGCGTTGTCCTGGAGGTGGAGGGTGTGAGGCGTGCGCAAAAAAAACAAAAAGCTGTGACAGACCACCCCGCCCACTCGAGCAAGGTCGATCGGTGCCGGGGGGCGTGGCGCTACTGCCGCCTGTCGGGAGGCGTGAAGGACTAGGTCTTGCCTGCCTCTAGCTCTAGGGACAGGGCACCCGGGAGGTACTTTTCTTAGTGTCAGTGCTGCCCCCCTCCCAATACGTGCCTAGCGCGTGTTTGCTGTTGTGCCGCTACTAATTGTAGTACCACATGGCTTTGCTCGCTGGTTTTGTCATGAGCCAAATTTGCCCGGTTTTTCGCACATCCCCATCCCATCCAGTGCCAGTGCCCCATCTGGCAAGCATTCTGTTCACTGCTGTCCGTCTGTCTGTCTGCTGCTCTCCCTTGCCTTGCCTGGCCTGGCCTGGCCTGGCCTGGCTGCCACTGCCACTGCCACCCGCGGGTCCCAGGAGAAGCGCCAAAAGGCCAGTCGAGTCCGCCTCTCCCGCCTCTTTCCCCCCTACATGCCTGTCGTCGCCCGGCAGGTACCTGTGCCGCCACGGCTCTATGGGCCTGTACCAGCCCGGATGCGACACGTAGGTACCACGCGTAGGGACTCGCACCTTTTTTTCCAGTATGATGAGCAGGATGCGACAGCCGGGGCTCCAGGCCGTGCGCCGGGGTAATTGTTGGGCCCTCTCCGCCTTTCCGCCCGACATATACCCGCTGGCTGTCGGCACCTCGTACTCGTCCCAAGCAGACAGACGCTGTTTCGCAACTCGCAGCCAGCATGGACTCGTACCGCCCGCGTGCCAGGCGTGATACGATGTGATTGTGATGTGGACGGCTGCAAAGTCGCGGCATGGGGACTGTCGGTCTGCTAGGTTACCGGCAGGCAGGGCAAGTAAGGTACAAGTGGCCGGGCTAGGATGCAGAGCCAACGCTGTGCCGTCGTCGTCATAGGGCTGCGCTGACATGGCTCTAATGCTATTCGATGCTTGGGAATGCTGGCAAGTGCTTCGACTTCTCCTATTCTGCTAGCACGCAGTCAAGCGTGTGTTTAGGCCCAAGCCGATCTGCTCCTAGTAGGGGGGCCTTCTAGACGTCGAGACGTTGCATTCGAAACATTGCGCCCAGAAAGGAACGGCCACGGCTAGGGCACCGGCCATTCCTTTTTGCTGTGCTAACGGTGTAGAAGGATCTTCGGACGAAATCGCATCTGGCCATTCCGCGCCTCGCATTGGCCAATGCGCCTTGGGAGGAAGGGCTTGCCGCCACCTTGTTGGAAGATGGAATGCGTTGGCGGACCTTTTGCCGGCAGCCATTCTCCGACCGGAGGCCCATGGATATCCATGGTACGCACGAGTTACTGTACAGTACAGTATGGTGGCAGAAATGCCTCTCTTTTTTTGGTGTCTGGCAATGTCATGGCAGTCCATCTACATACAATGTGTCCCGCAGCCCGCTCTGGCACGCACGCAGAAACGGCGCCGGTGTGCTTTAGGCTTTCTACCGGCCTCCCGGTAAAATCGGCAAACCTCGAAAGCGTGCGGCCTCGAACGAACAAAAAGTATAACCGTGCGGTCGGGATACTGTGCTCCATCGCGCTCACGCAGTCCCGATGCCTCCTCATGGTAAACCCGTCGCGGCATGCGAGTTATTCTTGTCGCGTCGCCGCTTCGGACTTGGGAATCGCAGCTCCTCGCTGCTTAACCCGAGCCAAAGGATTGGGGCTCAACTGCTCGAATCGGCAAGAGAGGGGCGGCCTGGCTCCGATGCGCCCCCCCCCCTTCCCATCTTGTCCTTGTCACTCAATGCGGATGGCTCGCTCGTCCCGCTCACTCTTGGCCCATGACTCGACACAGCTCCCAAAACAGCGGCAGCACGATTAACACCTTCTTGGTCTCCGGAATCTTGATAGAGGCCGTCAGAAGGGTTCACGTCGATACGACACGTCGGAGTGCTATGTATTCCTTTGGCTGGCATCCTCACGACTCGGAGGGCCCCACGTGTAGGAAAGTGCATTGTAACACGGGTTGTCGTCTAGATTTACCATGCGAAGGCTCAGCTGAATCCCAGGTTCCTATCGTGCGTAG
>MDJU01000686.1:0-16714 GCA_001721665.1 Trichoderma pleuroti
TTTATCTTCTTCTTTCTCTTCTTCTTCTTCTTCTTCTTCTTCGCATACCATACTATTATTTTTCCCGGTCGCCGCTCTCACCAACCAAAACCCGCCAACGATTGAAATCCAAACTCCAAATCCAAACCCAAATCTACGGCGACAGCGTCAACGACGGCCAACCCAGCAGGCCTCGTCGTCTTCTTGGCCAAAGCCGTGAAAAGGGCAGCCGCCAGGGCTACCAAAATCTCCTCGCTAGCTGTCATGGATAAGATCCCCAAGTTTCGCCGGAAACCCAAACCTCCCGTCATCGAGACGGCCCTCGATCGCAATGCCGCCGTCGCCTCGGAAAACATGAGCGTCAACGACCCGGTGCAGCGAACGCACCACAAAATGTCCCCATTCAAGAGCCTGCGACTGCGAGGCCCGTCGAAGCGCGCTAGAGACAGTCCTCCTTCAGACCTCACTCCCACCACGCCGGCAGCCGTCGTGGTGGCCCAGGACGCATCCAGTCGCCGCCGAGGCCTGCGCGACCAGCGTCTCAGCCCGCGCAACACAAATCGCCGCCTGTGCAAGATCGCCGTAGGAGCGTCAACCAGCCGCCACCAGTTTTGCCAGCCTTCTTGACGCTGTCGCAGCAAGGTGCGTCATATCTCTCACCCAGATAAGCTGTAGTATATGCAAGCCGAGTGCATATGCACGTCATATCTGCTGGCGCTACAAGTGCAAGTGCTCCCGCCCCGCTAACATGGCACGCCATTACAGACATCGACGTCAAATATCAGGAACTCACCTGGGCTGAGCGAGTCAGAGTTGCGCAGGGCATGCGAGACGACAACATGGGGGATGCGACGGTGGATCGTCTACAAGCACGCCGATACTTTCGAGAAGATGGACCGCTACATCAACATCAAGCCCTGGGCGTATAACCGGGTCAAGCTTCGGGTCCCGGAGACCGAGTTCGACTATGTCAACGCCTCCGCCATTACTCTTACGTCCCCGACCGACCCGAGCAAGCCGCCGCTGCGTTACCTTGCCATGCAAGGCCCTACAGTATCCTCATTCGACCATGTCTGGCGCATGATTGCTGAACAGTGTCCCTCCCCTGCCGTCATTGTGCAGCTCACAAACATGATTGAGCTCGATGTGATCAAGTGTGATCAGTATTTCCCCATGGGCGATGAACTTCCCACAGGTGGGCATGATACCGTCTGGGGTGTCAACGACTATAATTTGTGGAACGACAACTGGAGGGCAGACCTCACCTTTGTTTCTGTGGAGGAGCTTGCAGGTGGCGCAATCGAGAAGCGCAAGCTACTTCTTCATGTCCAAGGCGAGAAAGAGCCCCGCGTCGTCTGGCATTTCCTCTACAAGCGCTGGCCTGATTTTGGCGTGCCAACTTCGGATGAATTGGACAGCTTTCTAGAGCTAATGAAGCTCTCTCGACAGTATTGCGCACCGTCGACCCCACGCATCATCCACTGCAGCGCGGGTGTAGGTCGTACGGGTACATTCATCTGTCTTGAGCACCTGATTAGGGAACTCAACTCAGGGTACCTGGCAAGATACGATTTGCCCATGGAGCGTGCTGATCTTGTCTTTTACGCGGTTGATAGCCTCCGCCAGCAACGCCGCGGCATGGTCCAAGGCGAAATCCAATTCCGGTTCATCTACCAAGTCATGCGAAAGCTCTGGCAGGACAAGTACGGCCCTGTGGACGAGGGAGCCAGCAGCCGCGAACCAGCGGCTAAGAGACTCGAGGTTGCGAGTCCCTTTGCTGGCAACTTTCGGCCGGCAACTAATTAGCGATTTAACCGCGGCAGATCAGCCTCGGACTTTACAGCCGCGATTCTGCAAAGTAAGAGCTCGGCGTCAAGGCAGATTGAGTGATGGGGCTATCCTCACGCTTTTTGGTTCTTCTTTTTTTTCTATTCTTCTTTGGAATTTTTTTTCCAACTTGACTTCAATGGTATTACGCAGGATTGTCTTTACCGGGCGCAACTTGGAAATGAGTTTTTAATGCCTGCTTCTTTTTCCCTCTTCTTTTTTTCCCCCCATGTCACCAACAAAGGCGGCGATTCCTCCTTGCATACATTTCTGCTTCTACTATTATCTTGTAGTCCTTTTTTTTTACCCCCTTCTGTTCTTCTTGTGGAGTGGGCCCACTCTACTCTTTTTGTTATGGTCTCCCATTGTCGGAAACCTCGCATCACGAAGTTTTCATAGAAGGATCACAGTCGGACATACAGCATTCGGGGCATGAAGCGAAACGGAAACCCTGGAACTAGCATTGATTCACGAAAGGGTAATGAAGAAACAATATGCCCTTTTTTTTTTCTCTTTTTTTTTTTTCTCTTTGACAACATAGCGATGAAATAACATTATTACGGGAGACATATTGGAGATTGTACGTATATAGATGGTGAGAGCAAAAAAAAATTCCAAACTAAATGCATGAGCGAAGGGATAAACAGACAGACTACCTCCCGGCTTTGGTATTAAACTCCACAATGTGTTCGTTTCCCTTTCCCCATTCAGCATATATACTTGATTAAAACGTGGTCCTTTCCCTTTCCTTTTCCCGTATGGGTGCAATTCATATAAAAAAAAACAATTTTGGTCCCGCACCAAAGCATTATTTATTTTTCCCTGTTCCCCTATTGTATGACCGACTACATGATTATGTAGATTGAAACATGGGAAAAAAGAACGCAGAGACAAATGAACACAAAACAAAAAAAACGTTGGATACATTAAGCAAAGTGTGCAGCCACAAGACAAACAAGACCAGCCGAGTGTAAACGTGCCAATGTACGAGGTTCCTGTATGCGGAATAACTCGTCCTCTTAAGCGCTGACAGTGACGGTGACAGTCTGTTTGTTCGTCTGCGTGCGTTTGAAATTGCAATGTTACTTGTAATCAATCCTCGGGACTTGTTTCCTCCGGGAAGCCAGATGCAAACCAACTAGGCGGCCCAAACGGGAAATTTGGGGTTGGAAAGGTCAAAGCCAATGGATGGCATTCGAGATTTGGAATTGCGGCGCCAGGCGGCCGCTGTAAAGTGCACACAGCCTTTGGGGGTTTTTTTAGGTACTCGTCCCTTGCTAGTTCTACGACATGGTTTAGTTGGCAATTGGGACAAAATCAAGGCCCGATATCGTGCATGGCCGATAGCCGTAGCAGGTACGTGGGAGATTCGCAACTCGGCTATTCAGACGCCAAAAGCAGAGGCAGAGCGTCACAAACGACCTCAAAAGGTTGATATCCATCCGTATAGCCGCGTTGCGTTGCCAAACGAGACAGACGACAAGACAGAACCCACTCCCTTTTTTCCTCTTTGCTTTGCCTGCGCCCTAAATGTACATGTCGTTCTCGCTTGCACACCAACTCTGGGCTTGTTCCATTCCACCCCCCGTCATCCGGCTACCTTCTTTTACAACCTAGGTGCCACCTCACGGGACATGGCATGGACAAGGACGTGACATTTTTACCTAGGTAGGCCATTTCCCAGTATGTATCTTATCTTTTCGCACCAACCGTGTGCCTAGTGCCTGGGGGGAAGAGAAGGCGCCCAAAAACTGGTCAAACGGCGTCTTGTAGTGATTTGATTTGCGCGTGTGTGTCTGTGTGTTCTGCTACTGCAGCTGCCGGCGCGCATCTCAGCCTTACCACGTCGTCCGGCAGTGCCGTTTTAAAACAGCGCCAAAGAATGACAGCATCGTCATCAAACACCTCCTTTTCTGACTTGCATCTTTCCCCGAATGGCAAGTTTATAAGGTTCTCACGCGGATGATTGGCTGCTCTCCCTTCTGCCCCCTTCCCCCCTCTGATCCCCCCTCTGGAACGTTCCCCGTCCTTGGCAAGAGCTGCGTCGAACCATGTGCGAGCACTCGTAGTAGGTAGTTGGGTAGTACCGGGCGAATGAGTGTTGTCTGCAAACGTGTATGGTGGGAAAAAAAAGAGGGAATTCTTTCGTTCGCCGTGGGCAAAGGGCCAAAGCTACCTGGGACCCCAAGCATCCCGAGCGGGCGCGCTGCTCTCCTCTCTCGTGCCGTGTTTCCCAAGCGAAGAGCTTAAAAACAGAGCAGAAATCAAGCACTGGACAAAAAGGGCGCAGTCCATCCGCGGGAAGGGGAGGGCTTGTCTGCAACGGAGCATGTCAAGGTGCTGCTAAACTAGACTGGTGACATCTCTCTCTCTCTCTCTCTTCTCTTGGCGGACGCGACCAGGAGGCGGTAGAATGGTCCAGAGTTCGATGGCCTTCACCTTGCCGGATCCGGTCGTTACTGTGTCGCATGGTTGGCCCCCACGCCCGGGGATCAATTGATGCTGCAGCGAAAAAGAGAGAGAGGCAGCCGTTGACTGCACAGTACTGCCGCGAAGGCTTCAGACGATCCACCGGCGGCAAGATGTGGATGGGGAGATGGCCAGAAACAGCACCCGTTTCACTCTGTTGGGTGCAAAGCCAAAATCTGGGTAAAAGTGGTGATGCATGGAGTCGCAATGGAGTTCCCAGGGACGAACAAACCTCCGGGCCGGATATCCAGACCCGGTGCCACGGATTGGGACACTTTCCACGGCCCTTTTTCCCCTTCTCTCTTTCTCTTCCCGGCAATCTCTTTTTCCAGCTCGGTATTATTTTCTGCTCATCGTCCGTGGCCGCGGGAACCCCCCCCCTCGCCTCGCACGCATGCACGCACGCACGCACTGATCAGATCTCGGTGATGCCATTAGGGAACTCGATCATCAACAGCCACGGTGCCAAGCCCGGAGTCAATGCTTCGACTCCCCGAACGCTGCCCCTGTCACAAGGGGGCCGCCGGCACCTGCACCGTACTGTACAAAGGGACTCGTAATACGCACTGGAGCTGCCGAACATTGCTGTGAGCGACAGCATCACGGGTTCGCAACCTCGTCAGGAGGGAGTATGCCTCGGCCACAAGGCGTTCGCCGTCCCATCTTGCCACGGCCAGCTTTTTAAGGTTCTTTTGTCCCCAGGGGGGTTCCAGACCGCCAGGCAGGATTTGAGGCTGAAGCTTGTCCAGTCGCTCTGCTCGTGCTCTTTCTCAATGCGGTGCCATCATTCATCCTTTGTAACAACTAATTTCCCAAGGGCCATTGTCGTGGCCCTATCAGTCCCTTTGCTTTCGCATCGACGCAGTTTTATTAGCAGCAGCGAGCAGTCGCTAGCACTATCACGACCCTTCGTTTTGGGGGCTAGTTTGACGGGGCGGGGCCGGCTGCCTTTGCCTGGCAGAGGCGGGTAGATGAGGAGCAGCTTCTCCGTGACGGGCCAGGGTTGCGGATACTTGGTATTGCTTGCATTCTACCATAGTCGCACAGGTATTCAGTACCTCATGTTTGGCAGCTCGCCCGTCAAGCTTGGTCCAAAACAGCAAACCGGAGCAGGGCGGAGCCTGATTGGTGGCCCCAGACATTGTGGGCTAAATCTCTCACGTCGTCCCAGGGCCGATCACGTGAGGCACCGCTCTTCCCACGCCCTCCAAAGAGGGGGGGGGGTGGGCAGAAATGCCTCAATGCTCAATGCCTCAATGCCTCAATGCTTCTCTCTCCTGCAGACGCCGCAGACGCAATCATGCTACTCTACAGAGTCCCAGCCCAGACCCCCCTCGTCGTGAATGCAGATTTGATCGACGAAGGAGGCTCCCCCCGTCGTACGATTTGAGAAACAGCTCATTGGCGCTGCTGCATCTGCTGCAGCCCATCTGCTTCAGCCAGAGACCCTGCGGTTGCAGCCTGTCGCCGGTCGACAACGCATCGTGGTGCCCTACGAAGCAGACCGACACTAGGAGCAGAAAGAAGGGAAATTCGGAAAAAGCAGATATAGTTGGGGAAAAAAAGAGAATGGCTAAAGTCACAACAAGCAATTAGGTGCACGAGAGCTCGGTTTGCATGCTTTTTGCGTTTGAAGCTAATCAAAAGGCAGAGCAGCAGCTCACCGAGCTCGGATTGGTCGTCGCGCCTGTCGCTTTGTCAGGCTCACACCGGTTCATCTGTCCTGTCTGCCTGACCCAGAGTGTCGGTCGGTAGTACTTGGTTTCGGGCTGTAGGGCTGGGTGAGAAAAAAAGAGATGCAACAATCTGGACCGTGGCCATGGCTCTTGGACGCCAGGTTGACTTCGCTACCCGATACAGTGCAGTGCCACGACAGAGATGCGGCCCCCAGCTCAAACTCGCCCATTCTCTGCTGTTCCAGCGGTGAGTCTAGCAATTAATTCAACGTCTCTTCGGGGATGCCGAGCGGGACGGTGTGCAGCGGGCGTACGCGGTGCGGGAGGTCTGGGCAAGGATGTTGTTGGCCAGCAGAATCCCAGGGCTCTGTCCGTGGCCGCCCATTGGCTGCCCTGGCCGCATCCTGGCATCGACCTGTGCTGTCTTCTGGGACGCGGTGGGATGGCCTGGCCTGGTTCAGCCCTACGTTCTGTTCACTCCCCCCTCCTCTACCCATGATCCTTGCCGTCGCATCTGTGCTAACCTCCGCTTTAGACACGCGCCCCCCCCCCCTCGCAAGGGTTCTTTTGGAACAGAGGCGCCAGAGCCTTTTTTCGATGATCCAATGATCTGCCTCCGCTCCTCTCCCCGAACCCCTCTCCCGGGAAGCAGACAAGGTGCAACGAGACCGTTTGGTTTCCATCTGCGGGCCAGACAAGACGTGGCGTTTCCCCTGCCATTGGCCGCGTTGCAACGGGTCGCCGTCTCGAAATCGGTGGTGCAGTGCCAGAGATGCGGCGAGCAACCAGGGGAAACTCCCCAGCCCGTTGGGTTTCCCACAGCGTTTACTCCTCAGATCCCCGAAACAGGTATCGCGTCATGGCTGTCGCTCGAGATTTGAGATGGCAGCTTGGGCTGTTTCGAGTCGCCGATATCCAGCTCTGCCGGTAATTGCTATTGCCATCACCACGATTTCCCTTCTATCCTGTTATTTCGACCTTTGGCGCTAGTAGGGGGGAAAGGGGGATCCATCTCGAAGCTCTGTCCTAGCGACTACGAAAATAGTGGTAGGAGACGCTGAGACTGGCTTGCTTGGTCGCATGGAGCTATTGCTAGCCATGTTGGGCATTTCGGCTCCTGTAACAAAGGACGGACACCGCCAAGTGTAGCAAGCAAAACGGCTCGCCGTCCTTGCCTGGGACCGACCGAGACTGGATTGCGTACGCAGCCCGGCGGCGGCTGTTACTTCCGCCCCCCTCCTAGCAGTTTGCCTTGGGACTCCGATGCTTGTCTGCTGTCCATCGCTCCGTCTCGTCGTCGTCGTCATGGCTCCAGGACCACCCCCCAGCACAGAAAAGGCGGCGTCGAAGCTTGTTCGACGACGAGAACAACTCGTGCCCAGTGCACTCATGCCGTGCAACCCGTTCACGGTACGTCAATGGTGCCCTGTCCGACACCCTTGTCCACCATTGGTGGACTTTGGCCAGCCGGCCCCATCTTGGCTCTCGTCGAGTGCTCCCTGGTCGACCGCCCTTTTTCAGTGCGGGAGCTTCAGTTTTGCGGGAGAAAAGGCGGGATGGGCACCGCCGCAGTGGGCACGCCTCGTGCGCTGCACTGCAACACACACAGCACAGCACTGCATATGTGGGCTCTGCCTGAAGGATATGGAGCCCGTGACAATGCACACAAACCTTGGGAGCTGGTGTGGGCCTCGAGCACAGCGAGAGGCGGACGGACTGGCCACGGCAACAAGGGAAAAGAGCTGGCTGCATGCAGCTTCTGCAGTGTCCACGTTTCCCTAAAGCTTCTTGCCTCCCCGGAATGCAGCTTCAAGTCGCAGCCTGCAGCACGCAGGGAGGTCGTGGGACTAGTCGTGTGGAGGATGCCAGCAATGCTTGGTGATCGGTGTCTCGCCGAGGCTAGGAGCATACCGTCTAATTTTGCTGGTGCTGCTTTGCGTCTCTAGTTATTCTTGCGGTCACTGCGCAAGAGATGGCATCGTGATATCACAAATGATAACAACACCGCCTTGAGTAGTGGCAATCAGGCTGGCTGTGTTTCATCAAGATGCTGCACGCTGCAGTGCTAGGCATGCGTTTGCCCCTCCCCAAGTCATTGGCATGCCTACCTACATACTACCCGTACTGTGGTGTTTTCTTTTGTCATGATCCCGTCCTTGCTACCTACCTACGGAGTACTCGTACTGCTTCCAGTCCACCCGAGTGGGTAGGTGGCAGTACCGTGCACAGAGCAGAGCATCCAATCTTGTTCCAATACCAGGCCACTGGAAATAACACGCGCACAGTACTCCGTACTGGCACTGCCGCCCGTCCGAGGCCGTCCTTTGCGGGCGCCTGGGAAGCTGGGAAAGCTGGGGGGGCACAGAGAGAGAGCCTGGCGAGTGCCGGGTCGCCGCAGTCGTCATTCATTATCCAGGCCACTTTATTTTTGCCCCAATACCGAGCGAGTTGCAGAATCGACTGCATGCTAATTAATATCAGAGTGCCCGTCTCTTCCTTCTTGTGCTGCCCGAGATGGATGTTGGCCAAAATATGTCGCCTTCTGCACCTTCATGTCGCTCTTCTACAATGTGCCGCACCCGCGCTCCTCCAACGCGAGTACGAGCCAGTCAATCAACGCCACTGCTCCTTTGCAGGACGGACCAGATGAGGTAACGGCTTTGTCCCTATCACTATTCAACACGTGCTGGCCTCTCCTCTAACCACGGCGTCGCCGTATGCACCTGCCAGGAGCATCTTGCATACAGCGTTGCATACAGCAGTGCATACAGCGTCACATTCCGGCCCCTTTGGGCAACATTGACGATGTATCTAGATTGTACCTTTAGGCAGCGTACACCGTCTTCTGAGCCGCGACTTTTCCTCCCTGATACTACCTCCTTACTCTACCTCGCCTTCTACATCGGCCCATCATCTTCCCACCTCTTTCGTCCCTCTTGTCTCTACTTCATACACGCCAGAAACATTTGGAATAGGCTAGCCAGCGCCTCTTCCCCCTCAATGGCTTCTCTTCCTTTTTTTTTCGCTCGGCATTGAAAAAGGCGGCATGATGTGGCGCTCAATGGAGCGTTTCTCTTCAGGCAGCCACCAAACCAGCCTTCAGGCAAGGGCAACTTTCTTTCTTTTTTTCCCCCTTCTTTTAGGGGGTCGGCAGCTCTCCATCCCCCCCCAGTCGAAACAGAGACATTGGGGGATTGGTCAACCCACGAATGACAAGACGAAACTAGCCCTAGATGCAAAACTAACCAGCTAGGTTGGGCTTCGGTGGCAGAAGTAGTGCCGCCTACCGCCTACTACAGCGAGACGGCGCCTCGAAATGTTAGGCACAAATGTCAAGCTTAATAGAACTCTCTTTTTAGGGAGGGAGGTTTTGTGTGTGCGAGGTGGGGGGAGGTACAGGTAAAAAAGCAATCGTAGGATACCATCAATCCACGTTGTCTCTCCCCCTTGGTCAACTCAGATGCAAAGCTGAAACTAATGCTGGACTAGATACTAGATGCCTCTCCTCCTTCCCGACGGCAAGCATCGGAGTCGGGAATGGTTGTTTCTGTGATTGATGATCGACGGCGATCGTACATGTATACGATTGACTGAAAAGGGAATCTCGACAAATCGCTTACCCCGGCGACGGATCATACGAAGGCACATCCACATCTCCGATGATGCCCCCCCGAAACGCTAACCATGGTTATTTGCCGGGCTACGCCAATGATGCTACTTACCGAACGGCCTAATTGACGATTCCTGCTCCGTCGGCGTGCTAGCCTCATTCACGTCGATGGGACAGTTACGTTGCTGCGTCCCATGCCTTGGCGTGTTTCTGCTTCATGCGCCTTTTGTTCCTTTTCCATTCACCTTCTTTTCCTTCTCCTAGCCTTGTTCGACCCTGAAAATTGCGCCTTTGTAACCTGTGGGAGTGTCCTGGGACTACGTTGGGATGCCTTTGTGCTGACCAAGGTTCCCTATACTACCTGGAAGGTTTTCTTACTTTTGTGCCTATAAACCCATGTTTTTTTTATGCATGGGGCAAGGACAAGATCCCATCATATCATGTGTCCTAGGGCGTATGTGGTCTGTAAACGTGGCTCACGGTTTTCTTGGCCAACTGACCTAGTGTCTGCTTTGGGGGTTCTGGCTGCCCAAAAGAGACATGGTATGTGACAAAAGAAGAGATAATCGGTGGCCACGGAGATTATCTCTTCACACAAGACGGACAGAAGCGCGGGTACCTCTTTGGCTTTGCCAAGTGAAGCCATCTTTGACAGCTTATTGACACGGCACATGGCTTCATGGAGCCTCTTCATGAATCATGCTGCCAGGGTTGAGTTGAAGCGAGCATTTGGATGCCGTTTCCTGTGCTTGCTGCGGGGCCAGTTGTCGAGTCAGACTGTCAGAACCATATCTAAAAGAGGCACGGCAGGCGACTCGTAGGCGGAAGACAGACACCCGGCTGCCGTCGCGATATCCGGCTAGGTAAGGTCTAAGCTCCCAGGAGGACAAGCATAGAGCGTTGTATTCTGCAGTGACAAGTGATACGGGAGTATGTAATGAAATGTGGGCTGGGGGGGAACTTGTGTTCCAATGGGCTCGCCACGGCATGTAGCATGGGAGGGGGGGTCCCTCGTTTCCAGAAAGAGTCTCGTGCATGGACATGGCACCTTGATGTTTTGCAAGTTTGAAAGGGCTGTGTGCCGAGGTGAAGTCGCCGACGTCGAGTTGAAACGGCGTTTGACGAAGAGGAACAAAGGGACGCCGCATCTCCTCCGTAGGACTGGACTATGAGGCGTCTGGAACAAGCCAGTCGAGTTTGATTGCCGGATAGGTCGGCGATGGGCTGGGATGGCCGTGAGAGGCATGGGGGTCGGGGAGCCGCAAAACCAGGGGCCCTGTCTCTTGCACGATACTAGTTGACGCGTTACTGCACGAAAGTCTTGAGCCAGTAAGGGCCAAATCAAGCGTCGGACCAATACGGAGCGCTGGTACACACCCATTCTGCTTCCCGAGAGAGATTGGGAGGGTTGGCAGAGCACGTGGGAAATATGCAGCGGCAGCGAAGCCTAGTTGCCCGGCTGGAGATGCTGTCTCGCCAAATTCGACAAGGGACGAAATAGTAATCAGAACGGAGCATGTACTCGCCGGCACAAGATTTTGCTTGTGCTGTACGAGGACTCGTCGGCATGTTGTTGTGAAATTTGAGAAGCTGGGCCGGGCCCGGGCCAGGCCAGGCCAGGCATGGTTCACCCATGGCATCGTATTCCGTTGGGAACCCACGGCAGAGGCAGAGGGCCAAAGAGGCTCGTGACCCAGCTCAAACGCAATGACAGAACTCCCCGTAGAACGATGCTACCGTGTCTTCCAGATGCACGTGTACTGAGCTGAAAGAGCCGGCATGGTCAAAGTGGCATTCTCCAGAGGAGCCCACGACAAAGCCCCCCCCCCCCCTCCACAGGGGTAAGACTGTGCTAATCCAGGTACCAGTCGTCTTTAGTAAGGTAGTAGAGAAGGGCCCTTTGAGAGAGAGACAGAGAGAGAGAGAGAAAAGAGGGAGGGTGGCACTACTCTAGAGAACGTGGCAGCAGCGTGGGAGGGGATTTGAAGGATTCCCAGCAGATCCCCCCGAGCGCTTGCAGATGTGCGATGCGACTCTGTGGTTAGCACGAGCGAGTGAATTCGTGCACGGATGGATCTTGGCTCTGATGACTGCGAGGCTAAACTGTACGGGAAGAGCATGTATTACAGTACATGCCACACTTTGTACTGCGGCAAGGGAACGGGGGGTCCCCGATGCAACGTCGTGGGCCAGTTTGGGAGGCTTCTTGGTGTCTGTACCGGGGCAGTGTCGACGCTCAAGACGGCATGTCGAAAGAAAACAATGGTGGCAGGCATTGAAAAAACTCGCGTCGCAAGAGAATCCACGGGGAGTGTGCGTGATTTGGGCCTTGTCGCGGGCGGGTCGTTTGAGCTGAAGATTCAGACACGACAAGGAGGGTATGTCATGAAGTTGGTATTTTTGCTCTTTTGCTCATGGGAGGGGTGTTCGTTTCGACGCCGTGTACAACAACGGTCGATACGAGGCGCATTGCAGAATGGCCATTCCATCTTCCCGAGCAGAGAAAGGCGTGTTGGCGAGCAGCCCCCCTAGATTGCTGATGAGATTGCCTACGTCTTGCCCCCCCTCATGTCTGCTGCCTCTCTGCCGGCTCGGCCTTATTCTCGACTGGCCCTTTTTCTTGGTCTCTCATCTGGCTAATTGGGGACTCGTCTTTGCGCTGGGACTTGTAAGAGCCATCGTGCCGTCATCAATTTTGCGCGGTAATTGCCCTTGCTGTAACGCGGGACAGCAAGAGAGAGAGAGAGAAAAAAGGCGTCTCCATAAACCTGCCCAGGCCCTTTTCTGCCTGGTGGGCTTACATGGGAGCCACGTACGTGACAGGCACAGGCAATCGCTGCACGGTGGATCGCATCGCATGGGAACAAGGCGAGCTCAATTTGCCACCTTGTTTTTGCGTCTTCGAACTTGGAGATGGGTGCACTAGAGGTGCCAAGCCACCGGGAGAAGAACCGCGGAGAAGGGGCAGGTAGGAACATGGAAGACTTGAGACTCCACGAGGAGCATCTTGTGATGTGTGGATCATGGATGGGTATCTGGCCCATGCTTTGGGGACTCTGAACCTGGGCGTTGGTGCGAGTAGTTTTGGTCACTCTCTCTCGGTATCTCTGGACTCGGCTTGGTAGATGGGATGGGATGGGATAGGATGGTCCGTGATGAGAGATGAAGCGTCTGGAGAGAGAGAGAGGAAGAAGGAAAGGAAGGGGGGAGGGGATACCCCAGAGTCCGGCTGTGATGATGCTCCGTTGGGTTTTGCCTTGTTCTTCTTCGCGTTTCACAATCTTTCATTTTGTCTTGTTGTTTCCTTTTTATTCCCATTGAGGCTGTCTCTGTTTCTTGTGGAGTTTGGGGGGGCTTTTCCCCTTTCTCATCATCTGTCTGATGCCGACCAATTTGGCCTTGTGCTTATGTACTAATAGCACTTGCCACGGCTTGGCGGATCATCGTCTCCCTTGTCATGCTGCCCTGGTGCACTAGCACACACTTGTTCAAGGGACAGAAGGAAAAGAGAGAGAGAGACGAAGAGAGAGAAAAAGAGGGCCAGACCAATGCATGGCCTTTTGCCCATTGTTCCAAGCAAGTAGTAGTAAGAGTAGTACAAGTAGGTAGTGGAATAAATTGCCCAGGATAGGCTCAACAAGATCGGACCAGGGGGGGTCATGCCATATCCCGCCCCGAGTTTCCCTTTTTTTTGTTCTTCTTTAGACACATATGTCAAGAATCGGTAACATACGTGTAATTAATCAAGGAGGGTACTCTCAACTTCAATTCCAATGTCGTATCCCATTTTACCTAGCTCCAACTCCTCGAACTGCTTGCAAGCAATTTCGTACTTGGTGTTGAGCCGGGCAAACGCGTCTGAAGTTGGAAACACATAATGTTTCCACATCCCATAATTCTTCATATTTTTACATAATGTATCCCAACTCTTCTCCATATCTTGTGTCTTTCCCTCTTTGTTCATCCCATGCCACCGAAGACGTAGTTTATGCCAAACAGATCGGCGGCACACTTCGGCGGCTTCAATGAAGTCGGGTAGTAGTCTCGTTGCGGTTTGTAGAATTTCGAATCTCTGTTTCATCGGTTCGATGCCATACATTTGCATTTTGGTCCACTCGTCTGACCCTTTCGGAAGTAATAACTGCAGACGCAGGAGCTCTACCCTTCGGTCAAGGCACTGACTCTTCGCAGCGTTGACTCTGCCTAAGAGATGCCGCAGGTATACAATCTCTTGATCTTTGATTTGGGCAAATTCCTCCATTTCGTCTTCGTCGTTGAATGGAGGTTCACGATCTTTCATCGCCATGTAATTTTCAGGCGTAAATGTAATAGATTCCGGTCGAAGGCTGCAAAGCTCAGGGCGGGTTGTAATGTGCAGGAGAATCAGCATGGCCGCCATGTTTTCGTCATCGTCAATCCACGAGTGCCCATCGACAATGCCCTCATTTACGGCAGCATCAAAATTTCATTCTCAGTCGTCATGTTTTTGTTTCGACGTTTGATTTGCCGCTTATTACGCTGTCGAAGCCTTTCTGATTCTCGCTGGTACTCAGTCTTGACGGCCGTTTCTTTGACAAAGTGTTTGGTAGCTTCTTGTCTTTGGATAGTGCCTCGTAGCATGTCACCATTGTAAGAAACGTCATTGGTGATGATCGACCCCTCAGAATTGTGAGACTGCATGGCAATGTCTTTCACATCATTGTTAGGAGGCTCCTTTGGGTTATCAATCTTATAAACGATTATGTCTAAATCGTTCCATTTGGTTTTGTGTATAGATCGTGAGGAGAGGCGTTTCATTGATCGCAGTCGATAGGCTCTATGACGCTGTGAAAGGCCTACTAGATTAAAGGCCCGAGCCTCTAAGCTAGCTTTTTCGCCTAGCGACGTAGTTGTTTTATCAGAAACCTGATATACATCTGCATGCGTATCTCGTTTCAGAAGTTGATGGATCTCGAAGCGGCCGTCAAGCCATTCTCCTGTTGGAATGATGGTGCCATCATCAAGATTCGCCGGTGCTCCTCGCTCTTGATCGGTGCTTTTGAGGTTCGGGGGTGTCATTTTCGGGCGAGGTACGTGACCTATTGCAGCATCAAAACCCTTGTCAACGTGGAGATATTAGCATTTAAACGTCACTACTCCGGAACGGATCCTCTAACGAAGCGGGTAAACTAAAGGGTACTCCGCATGATAATTTAAGAGTTTTAGACTTGAATGGCGACTTACTAGATTCTTTCCCCAGAGATTAGCATCTGCCGGGGTGCTGCATAAAAAACCAGCAGTTTCTCTCTGGCCGTTGGCGTTGAAACAAATGAATACATGTAGGAATTGCTGCAGGACTCCCTCCCCCTCAGATGCCTTGTTGTGCACAACTCCCATGACCAACTTATGAAATGCATAAAGTCCTACCAAAGGCCTTACGAAGCCGACGTAAGCGATCCTGTCTGGTTATGCGATCCTCCAAAACCCAGCTGATCATTCGTATTTACCTCTCGCGCCGGTTTCCTATGAAGTGACCTATTTTCTATGTATAAGTCGAATCTTCGAAGATACCACCAAACTCATACGACCATGGGTAGTGGAAAATTCGGAGTCCCGATCAAGTTCTTGACTGCTACTTAATGTCTGCCTCTTTTTGTCATCTCTTTCTTCTAGCATTGGAGTCAAACGATTCTGTTTTCCAAACCCTTTGAACTTGCCCAATTTTGCCAAACCAAACTGAGGAACTTGTTTGATACGTACCCTGTTCCCTCACTTTCTTTTTTTTTAATCGGAATGATCGCTGGCAACTATAAGTAGCCTTAGCAGATAGTCCCAACTCAACTTTGAGCTGTAACGCACATGTGGTGTTAGCACATTCTGCGCCCGCCGCGTCACTGTAGATGAGGCTACAAATGATTTGTAAAGGCGATCTTTTCTCATCTCTTCTTTTTTCACCTCCTTTCGTGTAAGCTACTTCTTCCTCTGGCCTTTCAACTGTTGCTTATCTATATGTTTCAACGCATCCTCACTGGCGACGCCAACGCATTGCCGCAAAAGCCTAGGCCAGACGAATATCACTTGTAGCCATTGACTGCGTGTTGTAGCTAAATCTATGTTTCATCTATAAAAATTATATCTATTATACTATTGACAGGTTCAATAAAGACGTAACGGTGGGAAGCTTTTGTCTATTTTATGACATTAGGTATAGATTGTGTAAGACAAATGAAAAGGTATAGATTGTGTTAGACAAATGAAAGGAAAGGAAAAGTATAACTAATGATAGTATAATGTTGAGTCCTTTTTTGGATATAATCCTGCCTTTTGTCTTGTGTGTCAATGAGCGTAGTTGTATCTGGAGATAGGAAGTGGTATTCTAGAAGTATAAGCGTGTGGCTGAATTCTTCCGTCATTATTTGGTCTCTTAAATTGAGTCTGTAAGGGAGGTCGGGAAGTTTCAGTTCCCAATGCAGGGACGCTGTGGTTGTCCATAGCCATGATAGAAGACCGTCTGCTTTGAGAGGGAGTAGGGGTGGCGCTGCGTTGCCTGTCACTGGGGTTGATCGCATTTGGCCTTGGAGGTCGGCTGTATCCTGGGCCACGATTACTAGTTCTAATGGGTTGACGTGATGTTGAGTTATTCTTGGCCAAATAAGGAGGCGGTGGACTTGGAATAGGAGTGGCACTACACCGCAGTACTTCGCCGGAGTTGGCCACTCTTGCCCCTGGATAGCGAGAGTATACGGATCCTGAGGCTATATCGTTACTCCCGGTACGTGATTTCTGTGCTGATGGGTTCTCAACAGCACGGGGAGAACGCTGTAGGCTTTGGCTGAGAGGAGCGCCACCTTGTACTTCATTGGAGTCGATCTGGTCTGGCTCTGCGAATAAATGGCGATTTTCACCATTGACTCCAAAGAAGTCGTTGTTCTCAGTATTTGGATCATATTCTGATGGGCTTTCTCTGCCATCACTGAACGGCTCGCTGACTCTTCTCATAGAGCTACTTTGGCTTGTATTCGCAGGAAACTGCGGTGATTGAGGAGGCGACAATGGGAATTCTACCCCCTCTCCAAGGGCGCCGTGTCCGCTGTTTGGGTGTTTCGTAGATATGCGCAGGCCTGAAGAGGCTGGTGCATTGTTGAATTGCCTGGGAATCTGTTCAGAAACAAGA
>MDJU01000687.1:0-16698 GCA_001721665.1 Trichoderma pleuroti
GAGGCTGTTTTTGGCTGCGTGAGACGGCCGATACGTACCCAGCGGTTGTGCCAACTCGAGGCAAGCCTGCAAGTACCGGCGCCCAAATGGAGCAGAGGCGAAAAAAAAAAGAAAAAATCAAAAAATTAGAGCAGCGCCATCGTACAGGTACCTGCTAGTGGAAGGCTCGGGCCCGGATCCAGGTTGCTATGCGCCGCAGCAGAGAGAGACTGCACTGAGACCTTGAACTTGCCCTGCTCTAGTCTGCATGGGGGATTTGAAAACTTGGCTGACACTAGCGGCAGAGACAGGGGTGAGAGGAGCGAGCGAGAGAGGGTGAAGGTTGAGGTTGAGAGAGTCCATGTCCCATCTCGAAATCTTGTCATCTAAGCCGGCCTTGCCTGCGAGCAACCCTGGCCAAGCAAAGGCCCAGCCAGCCAGCACCGCCTTACTAGCAGCACCACCACCACTCCCCTCCCGGCCAAGTGTCTCCCACACTGGTTCGATGGCTTGAGATGGTGGGCCGCCGTCGATCGGCTTGGAGGGTGGCCTGTGGGCTGTGGCCATGGACCCAGCAACCTCATCCCTGAGAGAGGGGCCTTGGAGATAGGCGGCCAACAGGGGGGCGAGACAACAAATTGGCGAGCCGAAGTCAACAGCTCAACCGGCTACCTGAACCCAGCAACCACCAACAAACCTCAGCAGCCCCATCGCCGTGCCTAGTGCTGGTGTGTTAGTGCAGTGTTGTATCGGCGGCCCAAGCACTGGTCCTCCGTCAAGCTTGCCATGCGCGTCGTCGCCTCTCGAGGTGCGAAGCCTCGGACCTCCATTCCATACCGCACAGTAACTCGTACTTTGCAGTTGGATTGGAGATGCTTGGACCTTTGATCTTCAATTTACGGGGGCCGGGGCTAGCTCCATCTCGACGACGGAGCACTCGCACTCGTTGCTCGTCGTGATATGAAGACGCCCCCCCCCTTCCTTGCCCCATCCACTGCGTGTCCGATATCAACATTGTAGCAGATATGCTCGTATGTAACAAGCACAGTAGCGCAGCGGCAAAGGGTCAGAGACAAAAACCACTCGGAGAGGCAAAAAAACGGCCCAAGATGCATGCACTCACACACATACACATACACATACACACACGCACATTTCATGCTTCCGTTATACACCGCACAGCACAGCACAACCACAAACCACAACGAAGCAGAGGGGGAGGCGAGAGGGCGGCAAAGGTGTGGCCCAGTTCTGGTTTTCCCCCCTCCCACAGCCGGCAGCCGGAGGGATTTTGCCAGTGGTCGTCAGCCAACGAATACCTCGCCAGTCCAGTAATGCAACCTAATGGAATAGAGCTGCAGTGTCGAGGTCGCATCTGGATGCCCATTTTTGCGGAGTAGACCGGCAGCTGCGTTGCAAAGCGGCCTACCACTAGCCACCTCAATGCGCATCCTGCCCTGCCGTTCGTTTTTCCTCCTCCTACCTACTCCCTAGTGCTTGTGTGTGTGTGTCGTCTCGTCTCGCCTGTCGAATGCATATGTATGTACGAGCATGTACTCCATACACGGCCATGTACGAGCATGTATCTGAACTGGATACATGTACGAGTACATATAATCCAGAGCAAGCAAGCAAGCATCAAACCTGTCCCTGCTAATGTAATGCACACGTCCTGTGCACCCCCCGTCGCCCATTGCCATCCTCAGACGGTACGGTACAGTAGGAAGCTAGGTAGTCATCGAATTGACGGAGCACCGGTATGTGTTGGGAAGCTTCTCCAAGCCTCTGATTACACCACAACACAGACAGCCCCCTCCGGATACCACAACAACATACGACAAGATACCCAGCGACCAAACGATAACAATTGCCGTGATACCAATCCAGCCGCCAGAGAGAAACATGGCCTCTCGTCCTCGACACTCATTCGCCGAGCCCCGGGGGAGACCCAGCCCGCAGCCCCTACGGGCGTTGCGAGTTACCGCAGTGGGCAGCGGTTTCTTCTAAGCATCTCAGCAAACAACGGGGCTTGTCTGTCATCATCCTGTCTTAAAAAGACGCCGTCGCCTTTTTTAGAACGGTTTCTGATCTCTCCCTCCGCCCAGATAAGCGTGCACCGGCGAGCGAAAAAAAAAAATTGCGTCAGTCCCGAAATGGACGTGGGCTTGTGGCGTCGCCTGATAACAATGCACTTACGAATATATATGGCCTTTTATCAGCTTCGATGCCGATTGCACAAGATCGCGTGGAATGCCATGGGCTGATATCGATGTCACATGGCTTGAGAACTGCCCAGGCGTGAACGATTCCCCAGGCAATAGCGCAACTATCTCGAGCCGGGCCAACCTTTTTTTTTTTTTTTTTTCATTTGCGCAATATAGTCGTGACAGCAGATAGATGGTAGAGTAATATTTGGGTCGGTCCCATCCGAGGCGCGCCCTCTCTTGTTAGCTTTGCCCTTTTTTCTTTAATTTTGCTTTTTTCTGTGTCGGCGTCCTTGGCCAAGTCGGATAACCGGTGAAGCCGGATATGGAGATAGCTACGACGACTAACACTGCCGATTCACGTTAGTACCAGCTGGCCATGGCCCTGGTATTGAGGATATCCCGGGTACTTGTATCGCTAACAGCACTCGTTTCTTCTGTTTGCTGTGCTCGTCTCGTAGCGGAGCGGGTATATCGTCGTCATGTATTATTCATGGGTTGCCCAGCGGCAACGTTATGTTGCGCGTAACGAGCACGGTACGGTACGGTACGGGTACGGAGCAATGAATGTGCCAATGCGGATTCCGGGAGCTTCGTACTCGCAACGGGACTTGACTGGCAATGGAGCTTGCCCGACAGATAAAATTTGCAAATTTTGTGCCAAACGCAAGCCCTTGTTGGCTCACGGCCTGCCGAATCGCATTGAAGGGGGCGACTGGGGGACAGAGGCGTTTCCAGGTATTTTTCTTGCTTGCAGCCTTGCACTGCAGGCTCCGTGCATGTACGGTACGAGCAAGTATGTACTGGTCTTCTCGCACTCCGTCCGTCCTGGGCCCTCTTTTCCATTCCTCCTGCATCGAGATGGGGAAGGGGGGGGACTGAAAGGGAGGATGGCAGAGGGCTGCGGGCTGTCTTCAAGTACGACAGACAGCCTGCAATGCTTCGCTGCGAGTCTGCCCATCCGGCTCCCAAAACCCCATCTCCAGAGATACATGTCCATGTCCATGCTCGTACACACGCCGGTAGGCTTTCCAAAGGAGAATTTTCGTCTTCTGGCGCCAGGGGGGGTTTGGTTGGATGGGCATGGCCTGGGAATAGCAACTGGGGTGGGCTCTCCGGCATGAGACCCGGTCCTGGTGTGGCGCCCGACGCTGTGGTCCGTTGAATACATCTCACCCCTGTTCTCGCCAGTGCAAGTCCATGCCGACCGTTCTCAGCCGCTCATTGGCAGTGCCCCGACCTGGGTTAGCTGTTTGATGTCGAGATAATGACGTTGCTCGCGGTTTGGGTGAGGCTCGCTCACAAGGCGCCCTCCAATCAGGCAATGGCAGGACACGCGCAATGCATTCCGCAGCGTGGCCTTCCTGTTTCACGTTGGCCTCTTTGTTTGCCTCTCCCTGCAACGCCTGTTCGTCTGGTGTCTCTCTCAAGCCAAACGACTTGAGAGAAAAAGTGGACAAGTCGGAACGGACGCGCTGTGCGGAGTAGCCAGTACTTTCTACTCCGAAAGTGCTTCTCAGCCCGTCCCTTCGGGTGTCCGCCCCGGATCCGGGATCATCTCGAGACGCAGCTTACATCGCCGTCCTCCATGACTGACACCAAACGAGAAGATTCCCAGAAAGATGCAGAGAATCCAAGGGACCCCCCCCCCTTTCCCTCTCCCCCTCCCCCGAGCCCAACGACATCTGGCACCTCTGCCCCCTTCCCCACGACGGACCGAAAAGCTTCCCCAGGTTGTCAAACTCGGCGTCGTCATGCCTCCTAATGCAGAGAATGCAGCTCTCACTAGCGAGTGCATGTCTGCGCTGCGCTGCGCTGCAATGCCTGCGAGCCCAACATGGAGCTGGTTCGGGCTCAATTGGCCCCAATTACTCTGCCAGAACATCACCGGTTTAGGCGCCTGGAGGGACGGCTTGAGCTGCATATGAGCTGTCTCTGTCTGGCCTACCCTACCCGATTCGAGGTAGCCGTCCGTATCTGCAGGAGGAGAACGGCACGCTGTGTGATGACCGAGTCAGGCAGCGAGCCGCCGACCGTTTTCCGAGTCGCAAGGCCATTGGGAGCCGTGTATCGGATGGGGCAGAGGATGGAATAGCATAATAATAATAATAAATGACAAAAATGATTATGACAATTGGAAAAGAAAAAAAAAAGACGCCATCACAACAGTCAGTAACTGTACGCAAGGCCATGGAATCAACGGCTGAAGCTGAAGGGCGTGCATCTTGAATTGAGCCCCTCCATCCCATGCAATCTGCGGGCCACAAAAGGCTGTGCTTCCAACTTCCAAGGCACAAACATCGCCATCGTCAAGCCACAAGTGTCTTTGTCAGCGCGCCAAGAGATAAGGACGGGACCAGCACGGGCCAATGTCGAGCTTCCAGTTCCACGCAGCAGGGCCAGGGCAAGCCACACGCGCGAGCCATTGATGCCAGGCAGGGGTGGCTTGGTCCCTCATTTTTGCAGCGCTAGACAACGCCAAAGGCAATACTATCACAACGACAGCGAAAACCTTCTTCATCCTTGCCATCGACCATCTCCGTGCCGTGCCTTGCCCTCGCTACAGTACCCGCCTCGGGCTTGTACCTGTGCTGCCATCCGGGTAGGGAGCGGTACTTTACGTGCGTGTCTTGGAGCCATTACCTACTGGAAATTGCCTGCTCGGCTACAAGGTTCCCTCTGCCGTGGTATTTGCTTCGCTTCTGCTTCTCGTACGAGCATGGGCACGAAGACGACTCGTGGAAAAGACGCTTGGCATGCACGCCATTTGCAAGTCCATCGGATGATTGGATGGTCGCCGTCAATAGCAATGGGAAACGAGAGAGAGAGAGACGTTGGCCTGGAGCTGAGCTGAGCTCCCAAGCCGTCCAAGTGCGTCTGCGTCTGCCTGCCTGCCCAGCACATCATCTCGCATCTCGAAACTCGTCTACGAGCACATACATGACGCCGGTGCTCCGTACATGATGCTAATTCCATGTCGATGCGCCTGACCATCAGCAAACGCGCATCTCTGCATGGCGTAAAAAAAACCGCACCTCCATCAACGCACAGGATGGCGTTCGAGCCTGAAGGGGTCATGACTGGCATCCTGGCATCCAAGTATGTACATGTAGGCATGGTGATGTGCCGAGCTTACTCGTACTTGGGCTGATACACACTGTACCTCGTACAGTACAGTCATTATGTATGTACATGGGCAAATGCTGATGGTGTCGAGATAGATTACGGGAGCTGGTCTTGGCCAATCTGATGGGCTAGCGGCCCAAGCACAAAGCGCTCAAGTTTGCCGCCCGCCACGGCCTCGTCAAGATCGCGGAGACGGGATTCTCTCACGGCCATTCGCCTCTAGGCGCCAAGGGGCCTGCTCGCACATCCCAAGATGTATCTCTTACTCTTACCAACAGGTCTCAGCATCTGCATAGCGTCTCCCAGGTGCAAGGATGCCATGGCAGTATCCCCAACAAGCTGCGAATCCTCCCTCCTCGTTCGCCCAAACGTACCACTATCACGGCATAGCGTCGCAATGCGTTGCAGCTCCCGCTCGCCGGCGAGTCAAGACCAACAATGGTTCCATCTGGGAAAATGGCACAGCTCAGATCAACTGGCCACTGCAAGTCATCCCATGGCACCACGGCGCCAACTCCCTCCCAGTGCTACAGTACACATTTGTATATGTAGTCCTTACAGCGGACGGACAAGACGACGACTAGTTTCACGCCTTGCAGCCGCATCTCCACCAGCCAACAGTAAGCGAAGAAAAATTAGAACCGGTCCACTTTATGCGCGCATGGGGGAGGGACACAACGAGCTCTGATACGCAGGGACACTGCAGAAGTTGGCGACACCACTGGCGCCCTCGTATCTCCCTAACACACGCTCCACCAAGGGAACCGCTTTCACATGGTAAGCAAACAGGGCACAGGCATGCAACTGCCACCTGCCTGTGAAGCTGCAATCTGGAAGACGACAGGGAAAATGTCGTGATAGCTCTGTGCAATACGCAAGCAATCTGACTCACCGCGGATGGGAAGGGAAAGAAAAAAAGAGCCCAGAGCACTCAGAGTAGCCGAGCCAGACTCTGGCTTGGAGTGGCTAGATCCAAAGCATATTAACGAGCTTCTTCTTTTCTTTTACCTTTTTAGAAGGACAAGAAGAAACCCAGTTCAGGCACAAGACTGCGAAACTACTTCCAGATGGAGTCTCGAAGGGGAAATCCTCAACGCCGCCGGATGGACTGGGCCACCGAGCCGGTGGCAAAGCTCCGCGGCGACGCTATCATCGGCCTTCTTATTAGCGCTGGCCGCACCGCAAACCTTGCAGCCACATCCCTTCAGCACTGGCCATCGAGAGGGCTCACCGACACCAAAACCGTTGAGAGAAAAATTTCCCTCCTGAAATGATAAGCGTAAGAAAGCTTATGTGTGTACTACCTGTCTGTCTCCCTATCCCATCCACGCCTAGGAATCATACTGTACGAGTACTCCGGTGTGTCGATGCACGCCACCTGAAACCGAACGCAGACGCTGCTGATTGTTTCTTGTCTTTTTTTTTGCCCTTGTTGTTTTGCAATTCCCTGTTTTGTAATACCTTACGTCGCATTGCATTTCCCGGTCCCCGGCAGCTACTACTTGGACGTCCATGGTTGCGAGGACCCCGAAGCTGGATATATCTGCAGCTGAGATTCGCAATTTCGTCGCCTCGAGAAGCAAGAGAAAAAAAAACAACCCCCTCCCATCTCGACAAGCAAGCCGGGGGGCGCTGGCTTAGCGAGTTTCACGCTCATCGTTCGATCGAAATCTTGCCCCTTGTGAGGCTGTCACTGACGCTAAGCAGGGGTGGTAGCTCTTTTGTCGATTCCAGAGATGGAATACTAATGCGCAACCAGCCTTCGGCGGACAAGCCCCAAAAAGGAGAGGCTGCCTGGGCTGAACATGTTGAATTGTTGAATGGACTGCCAAGGAAGTGATGAAATTTTATTTTCATCTTGTCCATTCCAAGTGACCCATGGCAAAAAAACGCACTCGCGAGGGTTGGTTGTCAGTCAGGTCAGCCTTCGCATGATGCTCCCGTAAAAACTGAATCATCTGTTCGCTCATTTCCGCGCGGCAAACCCACTTCCGATAAGAAGAGCGAGGCCGCACAAAATCTCCGACACACGGACAGCTTATCTATCGCCATAGCCCGGCTGTCGCTCCGTATACATGCAGTGTTTGTGCTAGCATTGAGACATTGCCTTTCCACCAAGCGCGAGATGAAAACGGGGCCCATCTGGCATGAATGTCCAGAGGCAAAAATCGCTTGCATTCACACGGCCGTACAGCCATGCTCCTAGCCGATGCTGAAGACATCCGACAGAGGCCCAGAGCCGTGAGCATGCAAGTCGGAGCGATCCGTACCCACAAACTCCCGTGTCCGGCTGCCCCACCTCACGATGTTTCTGCCGCCGGCCTTGTGGTAGTCGTGCAAGTAGTACGAGTACAAGGCTGGCACCAGAACGGGGGGCCCACGTCTGTCGATATGGGGCACAAAAGATGGATGCTCTTGCGATGGGACTGTGCTGTGCTGTGTTGTGCTCGTAGGACTACGGAGTAAGGTACTACAGTACACACATGTACACGGACGACGCTACTGTAGACGCGAGCACTTACAAGCAGCAGTTTGCGATGGGTATCATGCTCGTCGACCCGAGACGCACAGTCGGAGCGGTGCAAACGCGTGTCGGCGCTTCCAGCATGCACATCATGGCCACTCATATGTCCACAAGCCGATAAGGGCGAGCAAGTTTGGAGTCCGAGGAGCGCCTTGGCGAGGGCTTACTCGCACATACATACTACATACAGGGAGACGCAAGGATCCGAGCTCGGACGGCATCCGCTCCGCCATGCCATGTAGCATGTAGCATGTACGGGTGCAGCATGGAGCATGGAGCCTGTACCGTCATGTATCATGTATCATGTAGGTAGTAGCATGTATGGCGAGCATCAGCAGAACATCAATAGTTGCCGGCCCATGCATGCAAACGGTAGGCACGGAAATTATTTTCAGTCTCCAACGGACACCTTTGGGCAGCATTTCTGCTCGCACTTTAACTCTCCTCTCTCTAGACTGCGGGGGAATGGAGGCAGCTGACTTTGGCAGAAGCGAAGCAAGCGGGAAGTCATGTTCTGCATGCCCGTGATGGTTGGCACAAGCACAGGGAACTCACATCGGCCAAAGGAGCCCACCTCTTCCGTACTCTCAACTAGGGAGGAGGAGGAGGAGAGCCAGCAACAGTACGGAGTAGCAGTAGCTTTTTTTCTTTCCCTCGTCTTCTTCTTTTTGCCTCCGATATGCATCCAATGGACCCTGTGGCGAGAGGAAAATGCAGTTAGAGAAAAAAGAAAACGCCTCCCGTCTGGACGTTCCCTTTTTCCGCAGTACACCGGTCTTCTGGACCTTTGGCCATTCCCGCATGCCGCCATGCCACAAATCAAATGTAAGGGAGATGGTAGCGGCACACGAGGACCTTGGTGGTGTGGCACTTACTTTCTTGGGTTCTACAAGCCGCAGATTCCAAGGCAACAATGCAGGAAGCTAGTAGCATTAGTAGTACCCTATCCACACCGAGTCGTAGTCGGAGGGGGGAGTGTGAAAGGGAAAGGCTGAGAGGACCAGCAGCAAGCCCACTCTCTCTTCGCCTTCGTGCCGTGTTGAAGGGGCTGTGGCATGGTTTCTGGTGGATACAGTACCATCCAAAGGATCTCCCCAATCAAACTAAATGCCAGCCATCCAACAGCCTCTGGCCCAACGATTGGTGAGATTGTCTTGTGGGAGTTTCCCCTCTCTCTCTCTTATACACCCCTCCCCGGGGCCAACTCCGTTTACCAGCTGTGGACTGGGACCTGGATGGCCAGGGAACGGAGACCAGATATGGAGACGGAGAGAGAGAAACGGACGGACGAGATGAACTTGCATTGTCCACGGACTGTCAACCCCGGATCATCTCATCACGCCTTCAAACCGATGGGTGGCTTGATACGTTTTCGACCAAGTCCGGCAATATCAGCCCAGGCGGTCTCGTGGTTCGACAAGCTGCAACCCCCGTCAAGCCACCTGCAGCCGCCAGGTGCTTGTCGTGCATTTCATCTCGCTCCAAGCAACTTTGAGGCGTTCCCCCGTACCCCGTACATGGCGCACAACTTGACTCCAAAAGCATTGCTTCATTGGCGCCAGGGGTCAAACGCTTGCCACACCATTCTCCGTGGGGATGTTGTTTTTTTGTGTGTTCCAGTCGTGGCCGCCCTGCGTCTTGCTCCGCAGTGTGGCGCCAGAGGGGAGCTCGTTTACTCGTTGTGCAAATTGCCCAACCTCCAGGATGGCTGATAACGTGAATCACATGCTTCGAGTCCGTCTCATCCGTCCCGCCAATGTATCAGTTCTCGAACCTCGAGAATTTTACCTTTAATTGACTTGCATATTCGCAAAGGGCGGGGTAAAAAGGAGGGTGGCATTCTGCCTCCCTCTCCCTCTGATATTGGCGCCGACTTCCCCGGAAACCATCAACAATCAATCAAACGTTTATGCCGGCGGCGCAAAAACACAAGGAGCTGGCAATGGCGCTTGATCATTCCAGCCCGCGGGTTCATGCTATGTAGGGGGGGACACCATACATAGCTACACCAGCTAAGGCATGTCGAGATGCAACCACGCTGAGCAACCCGTCCCGGCTAACGTTGGACGGAGCAATCAAACGGCGCACACAAATCTGTGGACGAGACCCGGTCCGCTGCACGAGAGGCCCACCGAGATTTGCACCCAGCAAAGCAGCTCGCCAGCTCTGAACCACACGAACGCCTCAGTTCAGTGGCCTTGTGTTGCGCTGCTGCGTTTCAAGTTGCGTGCTGCGAAAAGGAACGACATGGGTATGAGGCGGGGCCGTTCTTTTTTCTTCTGCCTTGCTTGGCCGGCGGCTCGATGACGACATGCTGATGTTTTTGCGCTCCATTTCTGCGAGCTCCTCTCTCCCGTGCCCTTGGTGTCGAGCTCACGGAGATGAGCGCAAAGACCAGCTGAGATGACGGTGGTACGTTGTCAGATCAGATGTTGGGCCTCGACTCGAAAAGCCGGTGCAGGAATGAAGGATGAAGAATGGCCCGAACGGCTGGGCAACTCCATCTCGCCATTCGCCACCGGTACAGGTACAGGTACATCTAGATCAAGAATCGCTAGCCCAACAATCTAGAAGCTCTGATCGACAGAGGGAGCAGCAAGCAATGTCACCATCTCGAGGCGACGAACATCAGGGTCCTATTGGCAGCATCTAGATGTGCCACGGCGCAATCTAGAGGAAAATCCGGGAATCCCATCACAACACCATGGCAAAAAAGGAACAAAAAGCCATCGGCCGCGTCGCCCGCGCAATTTGCTTGTTATCAAAGTCGGGTCTGCCCACCATCCCGCGCCACAAAAGGCCATGATATGCGCGCCGCCATTTCTTGGTCAAGCCCAAGCAGTCGTGTGAGCTCGTGCTGCATGAAAAATAAATTACTGTTTCGTATGTTGAGCAAGAAAACCCAAAAGAAACAGTACACAATGAAATCATATGGCGTACGCCCCCCAAGAGGAAGCGGCCACGTCGAATCCCGCAGCAGCTGGCGGTTTTGTCACTCGTGCCGTTTTACTCATGCATTGTGACATCGTTTGCCTCTCCACAGGGGGGCTTTTCGGAGTGAATTTTTTTTCTGCTCCTTCAAAGCTGAATACGTCTCTTTTCTTTTTTTTTTCTTTTTTCTCGCGGTGAGATGGGGATTTGAAATTGCACTGGGGCCGAGTCTTGCGAAACACGGAGCCTCTTTTTTTTCTTTCTTCTTCTTCTTCTCAGCCCCTCTAGATCGTGATGAGGTGCATGGCCTATCCAGCCCTGATCATGGATCAGTATGAGGATCGAAAATACGTACCCTGTCACCGAGGTGGATGCGCGACGATCGCAGCGTTATTTGCGAGTGTTCAAGTGGCTCCCGTGTGTCAAAAGCCCGACTAACGGTGGCCAGCTCCTCCATGCTGCATCCGAGAGGACGAGGAGTCAATGGCAGCTGGCCAAATAGGGCAATTAGCTCTTTGACGAAGCTTCTCGTTTACGGCCATGATTTTCAAAGGACCAATTTCATTTCGCATGCAGCCGGATAGACGGGCAAGCTCTGGCTGACTTGGGCTCTTTCTTACGAAAGCTTTCCTCCCACGTACGCTATCCCACTCACACCCCCCTTTGAAGCTTTTCTCCTCACCCTGGCCGTCACACCGACTGGAATTGGCGCCGTCGGTTGGGGGCTGATGATATCCCCAAGCGCTGGGCTGCTCCCAGGTAGGTACATTCACTGTGCTGCCAATACTTGTACATGCTTTTCCTGGAAAGCTACGAGGGAAGCAAGGAGAGAGAGGCGGATAACGGAGCTAAGCCCCCGTTGTAAGCTTTCGTCCCGTCCAGCTATCGCAGCCCATTCTCAATTCTGCACCCCCCTCAGAAGTCAAAAGTCCGTTCATGTTTCGCCATGGTGCTGTATATGGGCGTTGCGACCCCCAGCCCAATTGTGCATATTCAGCCATCAACTTTGGCTTGCCTTGTTCCCCGCAGTCCAAGAAAGCAAAAACTGCAGCCGTAAATTAAAAGCCCAAGGCTATTGCCCGTCGTCTGCAGCTTTGGGCTCGAGAGGAGCTGCATTCGCGCTCGAGACGGTTTGGCGAGCAACGCCACGCCGATGTGGCCGGCCGCCTGAGCGCTGCAGTTGCAGCAGCTACGCCGTATCTGGCTGCTTGACGAAGCTTGGGTCATGCATTGTGTGTCTATTCTTATGCCTGCCTGCCTACCTACCTTACCTAGTCAACCTTTGGTACCCTTACCGGTACTCGTACAAACGTTGCAGTGCTGTACAAGCTTGGTACGTGTACCGTACTTGGGACTACATAACTAGACCCAAGGCATGGGTGAGCAAACGGAGTGTGCATATGGCCTCGCATCCGGCCCCACTGGATGCCGGTGACGGATGAATGATCATTTATTTGATATTACTACTATATTGGCAGCAAGACGTACAAACGGGCGTCTACGAGAGTGCTAGGGCATGGGGAACCATCCGCGAGACGAAAAGGGCAATGGGAAGAGGGGGCAGTACATGCGATTTGCAGAAGCCGTCTCTCGTCAGGCATCGTTTTTTTTTGGCTCTTGGCTCTTGGTTCCTTTTTCGAATAGCTTCATTTGGGCGCGGCCGAACTGCGAGGTTCTTTTTGCTCTTCCCTTTGGAACGGAATTAAGATGAGCTTCTTATTACATGTTGCTTATGGAACTGGGGCTCTTTGCTGACAATAGCTGGGCTTCCTTTTTGATGACAGATGGACGACGTCATGACATGCCGGGGGGGGGACTCTAGCTGAGGAGCGGCAGGTCATGATACGGGCAGCGGTTTTGTATCATCTGATGGGGGAAGACGAGCAATTGAGACACTTTTGTTTTTTTCTGGAGAGATGAATCCTATTGCGACGGCGAGATGGTTTCACAAGTTTAGTTCGAGGCGGAACCGGTGAAGCTTCGTCCGGGGGGGGCTATTCATCAAGCCCGGCCGGCCAACTCACGCCTTTTTTCAGATTTGCTTAGTCCGCTTGACCGCTAGTCCAAAGGGAAGCTTGTTGCATCTTGCATATTTCTTTGACCCTGGAGGATGGTGGCTTGCCAACCTTTTTTGGGGTTCGGGGCTAAAGACTGGAGGCAACGGTTTCTTTTTGCTCGGCGGGAAAGCAACCCTCCCCCGTAAGACGCATCTTTTGGTTCGCTCCGGCCGGTGTATTACTTATACTACTAGTGGTGGTACTGCTTGGATGGCCGGCCGGTGGGCTGAGCTGGCTGAGTGTGTGGTGGTTTCTGCTGCAGTTTACCCTGCATCTGCGTTGTCGTTTCTTTTTTCTTCTTTTTTTGCCTTTCCCCAGGATGTTTCTGCTTGGGATCATGCTCCTTCGAATGCACCTCCGGGGGGAGGGAGGAGGGATGATTGCATATGATATTCTGGGGTGCGGCATTGGCGGCGTTTTTGATGTCTTTTTACGAGCTGCGGGAGTGACTTGCGTTTTCCATGTTTTGTCTTTTGACAAGATGGGCGAGCTGGATTGGCTGCTGGACGATGATGATTCATCTTCTTCTTCCTAGGATATCCATGTATGTCCCCCCAGAGTAAGCACATGTGTCCCCTACCTATGCTCGTGCGTGCATGTATGTACTCATATGCAGTAAACAGCTAGGTTTAGTAGGTCTGTAGGTCTGGGGCGTAGTCTAGTTCTGCATGTCTCTCTTTTCCCCAGGGATGATGATCTTCCTTCACCGACATGGACATGACAGCTTGGTGCTGCAGGACTCGTGCATGGAGGCGTGTGTTCGCTCGCTCGCTTATACTGTAGACTTGGCTGTGCAGGAGTAGTATGTAGGGAAGAAAGCAAAGAGTCCCCCAGCTGCTGCTGTACGAATATGCATGGCCAAGTCAGCAGGCAGTCAAGTGACCCGAGTCCTTTACAGTAGTCCTTCTGGAGAAGCATTAGCTCGGTGAAGGGGCCATGCGAATAGACGAGCAAAGAGAGAGTGCTCCGGGCGAATAGATCAGTCCTCGTCGTCACGAGGGGTGTTTTTGTCGGTAAACGAAAAAAGTTTACTTTGTCTCTGCTGATCCAATCATACTTTTTCTTCCAGAATGATGGTTCGGTTCTCTTTTCGTAGCCGGGTCGCTGAATTGGATAGTCTTGAATGGCTGCTTCGAGTTAGGAGACGTGATCGGAGCTGGGGTTGAGAGGTGTACGGCAAAGTTTCCTGCTTGCATATCTCCAGACTGGGGGTCTTTTTTTGTGATAACTCACAACTCATATTGCTTTCGTGTCTTTCTCTCTGTGTGTATGTGAACGGCAATGGCAATGCAAAGCTGCATCATGAGATCTATGATGGCATTGGATAATGACTATGCATGTGAGCGTATATATCGAAATGTATGAGTGTATAACTTTTGGTTGGCCATGACTATTTTTTCACCGCGTGACTGGAAGAGAAAAGTTTGTTGCCTCTTTTTTATCCTGTTTCTTCTTTCTTCTGTTTCTTCTTCTTGTCCTGCGAATATCCGTTTTGTTAGTTGTGCAAACGGAGTGACGGTGAGCTTCTGATTGTTCAGTTTGCCTAGCACAAAGGCCAGTTTCACAAATCTAGTTCATAATTCAGCATGCCGGTTTGAATTGATAAGAGAACCCGAAAAAAAATAGACACCGAATCCCATACCCTTGTGCCGTCTCTCGCGAAAAATTCCCCTTTTCGCGAACCCTTTTGATAACGATGGCTCTGCCACGTCACCAGAGCGCGTGTTTGATAAGAGAAGCGAGAGATACGCGATGGAGGACCAAGGTTAAGAGGACTGACGAGAGCGATAAACGGTGTGGGAAACCCAGAGCTTGGAAGAAATAATATTTTATTTCGCACAACTATGTAAAATTCCTGTTGTCATCATTCACACGTATCAAACATCCACCACACAAAAAAACGCCACTCTTTGGGGGGTATCCAAAAATCCTTTTTATTGCCCTTTTGTCCAAAAAACACTGAAGAAAAAAAGGTGTCAAAACTCGCTTAATCTTCATGCACAGGGGGGCCGGCATAGTTCTTGTTGCCCCAGGCCCAGTACCAGATGCCGGAAATCGCCGTCGCGGCAACGAAGACAACGGGGGCGTAGTTGACGGTCTCGGCGGTGACGGGGATGACAGTCGGCATACAGAACAGCGGCAGGGCGAGCAGGGACCAGGCTGTTTGAAACGAGGGGGGGTAAGCATGAGAGCAGAACAATGAGGGTTATACGATTCGAGAAGGACAAGATTACATACCAACAGTGACGACGTTGCAGACAGTGCCAAGAGGGCCGAGGAAGAACTTGCCCTTGCGGACCTGCTTCCTTCCGCTCAACAGGCTGATGGCAACGGGAGTTGCATAGGCAGCCGTCAGGCAAATGACACCCACACCGGAGAAGGCGTTGAAGGCGGCGGGGGAACCAAAGTAGATGACTCCGAGGATGATCTGAACAGCCATGCTGAGCATCATGGCGTTGAGCGGCACGTCGAGCTTCTTGTTGACCTTGATCCACCACTTGGAGCCGGGAATGGCACCGTCACGGGCAAAGGCCCAGGTGCAACGAGACGCGGCAGTGGTGCAGCCAATACCGCAGATGATGGCGAGGACCATGATGGGAATGAGCAGGCCAATGGCACCGCCAGAAGATCCAACGGCCGACTTGATGATTGGGGGCACGGGCTGAGCGGACACGAGTTCGGCGAGCTCCTGCAGGTCGGGAATGACGAAGACGAGGGGGATGAGGAAGAGGAGGCCAGCAAAGGTGTTGATGAAGATGGTGGCAACCATGGCCTTGGGGACCTGAGTGGCCGGATCCTTGACTTCCTCGCACATGCTGGACGTTGTGTGTTAGTTTCCAAGATGTCGACGCGAATGGGGGACCATCAATTGCAAACGGCATCACTCACGAGATAATCATTCCCGTCGAAGAGGTGGCATAGGCGGCGTGAAGCAGACCAACGCAGAAGGACCAGCCACTGGGCCAACCGGAGAAGGACTCGAAATGGCCAAACACCCACTTGGCCTCGTGGCGGCCGTTTTTGGCGAGGACCAGAATGGTGATGAGAATGGCAATGACACCGGCAAAGGTCCAGAATACGGCAGCAGTCTGGGCAGCAAAGGTTAGCACATTGTCGGGATCAATCCTGGAGCAAAAGGAAACCCCCATTTCCCCTTGATTCTGCAAGGAATTGGACGGGGGAGAGGAGGAAAAGGCAAGACAAGACTCACATCCAACCAGGGAAGCCATTTGTTGCCGAGAGCAGACACGGCATTGCAAAAGAGCGTCAGGGCCAAGAAGATGAGGAAGACCTGCCAGGTTTCACCGGCAAAGATGCCAACGCCGGGCTCCTTTTCAAACACATTGATGCAGGAGACGAAGAAGAGCGTGGTGCCAAAGTTTACGGCCAAGGTGATTGTGATGTTGCCGACAACAAAGAGCCAGCCGGTGATCCAGGATGCGATGCGCCGCCACTTGGGAGAGGCCAGCATAAAGGCTTGGTAGTAGACACCTGAGGAAAAGCAGCAAGATATGAAATTAGCACGGTGCGCATTACGATTACGAACAATTATACGGATCATGGTGGTTCTTGTCCGACAATGGAGTGGGACGGGCTAGATGCGATGGTTTACCTCCGGCAGTAGGGTAGACACTGGTGATTTCACCCAGAGACACGGCGACGCAGACAATGATGAGCGACACGAGAACCCAGCCCCAGATGATGTCGACGGGGCCGCCTCCCACCAGCGGGTAGTATAGCGTCGTTGCGAGGCCATGATGCAACGCATGGTGCCCAGCAATAGTTCCTTTTAAACCGTGCATCACCAAGTCATTAGACGGAATGCTACACGATTAATGCTTGGCCCTTCTGTTGGCGCGCTTATACTCTCGACCCG
>MDJU01000688.1:0-16650 GCA_001721665.1 Trichoderma pleuroti
CGGAGCTGGTTGGAGTCGGTAGGCGTGGATCGTGGTGGTGACGAGCTTGCCCTCCTCGGAAGAGCCCATGGGCGCGGGCTCAACGTACTTGAGGGTGGTCATGTCTGGACAAAGAAACGCATGTTAGAGTACTGGATAAAAAAAAAAAGACAAAAAGGCAGCGATCCGAAAGTCCATGCTTTTTGCGCGGCATCGATTCAAAGACGGCCCATGAGTCAGACGTACCCTTCTTCTTGTTGATCTGGACCTGGATGTAAAAATAGAGAGCGGCGATGATGACGTTGCTGCCAATGTAGATGGCGCGGACGAGGTTGAGCACGTTCTCGTCGTCGAAGGGGATCCTCTTGGTGACTTGCATCATACCAAGGATGATCATGAGGTTGGTGCTGTTCACGAGAGTCAGCGAGGTGCGCCAACGCAGGTATCTTGCTCTTGTCGCCATCGTTTGTCGCGCCATGAACTTGCGACGAGGCTTTTCGCTGCTTCTCGCCTCGAGCCTCGACTCTCGTCTCTGCGACAAACCAGCGCAACCGAAGCGACTCGTGCGCATATGTACTTACATCTGAGGACTGATACCCATTGTGGCGGCGACTGCAAGCGCAGTGATGGTCAAGAGAAGAATCAAAAAAGGGAATGGCAAGCAAAAAAAAAAAAAAAAAAAGAGCCCGTGATGCTGGCTTGAGAGCGATGGAATGTGCCTCTTTGGAGGGAAAAGGGTCGATTCGTCTGTCCTTGTTATACCAGACATTTTTTTGGGGGCTTCGCTGGCCTTTCCGGCGATGGGCACCACCTTTTTCCGGGGGCGAATCGGGGCCCCGCTCCCAGCAGATAAGGCCAGCGGCTTGTCAAGGTGCAGCCAATTCTTTTTGTTTCCGACGCCTTCGATTGGGATTGGCTCTTGTTTTGTTACTATTACAGTCACTATTACAGTCACTGTTACAGTCACTGTCCCTTGAATTAGAAGGTCCATACCTTGGGTACTATACAAAGGAATTGCACAAGGACAGGCAGCACAGAACCGCATCTGGCCAATGCCTCCAGCTCTCTCAAAGAGACTCAAGCCATCAAGTGCTCATGATGTCCGAATGCGTCGGATAAGACACGTTTCTCTCCCTTTTGCCTCTGCCTCTTTTGTCTCTTGGATCTCACGTGCACTGCGGAACCAAAATCTCCACGTTTCGCTGCTCCGGATTCTCAACGTCCTTTGTGTTACATTCCAGAAGCATCAGCCACGGCTCACCAAAACCCAGACTTGACGATGAAAAGGTCAGCCATGGAAGTGGACCACTGCTCTTTTTTTTTGTAATGACATGACGGCGGATTATCGATGACTGCGCCATCTGATGAATGAATGCCACTGCTCCTGCGCCACCGAGATGTCGTGACCACTGCTCTTCAAAGAGTGCTGTTGAGAGTTATCCAAGCTTCCACTCCACCAGAATGCACGAGCAACAACTCTTCAAAGACGGCTGTTGAAATCCCAAGACGCTGCTCCACCAGGATTCCAGAAGCGGCGATGCTTCAAAGACGACCGCTGCCAACTGTTGCATCATTCCCCCGTCTCATCAATGGATTTTCTGCCAGTGATCAAAGGCTCAAAGCCACCACTTTGCCATCACGCTGGTGAGAGCAGAGTTTCTAAAAACACCAAGCGTCCACTTTCAACATGACCGAATTGGAGTATTTAAGATGGAGGTCATCTCGTCGTTGGAAACTGTCCTCCTCTCTCACTACCTCACCAGGGAATCCATATCCATATCCGCCACTACAGCACGATACACCCCTTCTGACACCAAGATATATGTTTACTCTTTGGAAGACAAAGTCCAAGACAACCTGCAAGACAAAATCCAAGACAACCTCGAAAACCCTCTGGAAAATGTGTGGCGGTCCTTCTCACTCTCACTCTCACTCTCCCCGGGGCAGGGGTCGTCAAGCCCAAGCCCACTCCCACCACTCTCACTCTCACTCTCACTCTAGGGGAGGTGGTTGTGGCAGCCACAACCACGATGATCACCCGGCTGGCGGCCGCTATGAACCGGAGCTTGTCCAAATCGCCGTGCCGGAGCCGGAGCCAAAGCCATACGTATGCTTCTGCACCGGCTCATTCCCTCCGACACCCGCGCCTGGATGCTATCCGATGGTATGCTGCTACAAGGACGCACCGCCCAACTGTCTTCCCGCCAACTGCCTCCCTGCCAACTGCCTCCCTGCCAACTGCCTCCCTGCCAACTGCCTCCCTGCCAACTGTGTGCCATCTCTGCCGCCGGGCAGTTACTCATACGTCTGCGGCCCTCCCCCGGCCTCCGATGAGTTTAGGCTCGAGGTGATTGACACCAGCGACGGACGGAACCGCGCTCGCAACGGCGAAAAGTACACCATCACGATCGACTCCAAGGCCACCATTGACGACATCTTCTACATGGTCGATTGGGAAAACCAAAAGGATGTGTCTGTGCGATGGAAGAATGACATTCTCGAGGAGCTGACCCAGCAGATCCGGGTGGGCGAGCTGAGGCGCAATGCCAAGTGCCTCGTTGTGACGGACTTTTGCTGCGGTCACTGAGTATGCCGGCCGAGTTGCCCATGACGAGGCAGAACGGAGGGAGACTGAGGAACGGATGTTTTTTTTTTTTTTGTTCATGGATGCTGTGACAACTTCAGCTTGAGATGACTGATAGACTTTGTGTGAGCTTGAGTGGTTTTTTGTTGTACGGTAGTATTCGCGTCTATTTTTACGTATGATTGCTTGTTTGTTTGTAAGTAGCATGGGCCTGTCTGCCCTTATCGAGAAAAATCACAAAATCAATCAGCTTTCGTATTCCAAACGCCCGTCGTCGTCGTGATTGCACAGCTGCCCCCCAAAAAGTTCCACCAGTCAGTCATTGTTAAACTCTCCGATTGTCCATCTCCCGAGACACAATGCAACACACGCGCACATGGCAAAGGCAAAAAAAAAAAGAAAGAAATAGTTGAGAGCATGTGGCTTTGGATGCCTGGAGAGACTGCCTACATGTATGACTTGCACAAGTTGTCGGTTCTGAAAAAGACTTACGTATTGAGCCACAGAGCGCGTGATGGACGGCGCTGCATGTAAGTGGCTGCATGAGCGTGCTCGCGCCGGAATATTATCATCAGCACCACTTGCATGTACATGCATATGCGTAATGCCAGAAAGGGGGGGGGGGTGTATGAAGAAGACGCTGCAAACAGGTAACATGCCTACACTTTGTTGCCTATCTAGGTAACGAATAGAGAATAGAGATGTGTGCATGCACCAAAGAAGCCATCACCGGTGAGCAGTCGACAGAGAGCCCTCGAGGATGCCCGTAACGTTCGGCTCCGAATCGATTCTAGGGCGGCCTTGCCCGGCACGGGGCTTCGGCTTCGGCTGTGGCGCAGGCCAGCGCCGCCACCCAAAGCCGCCGTGCTTGTCCCCGTCCGTGTTTCGAATAGTCTGGTCTGTTCCATGTTCCCCAACGGGATGCCAACTCGTATCGTATGACGGGACTCGTATCGCGGGCGGTTAACCTCTTGCATCCTCGTATCGCGCGATGCCGATGGCGCGGCACTGGAGAAGCAGGGCGAGACAAGACAAAGGACTAAAGCAATACGGCCTCTTTGAACTGAGTCCCTTTGACCGCCCGCGGCGTATTGGATACGCTACCCGGTAAGCATAAGGCTCTGGGGATGAGACGGGAGATGCTCGAGTAAGATGATGACGGACGCGATTTGGAATTTCGGTGCAGTTTCGGCGTAGTTTCTACATAGATAGTACCTGCATGTGGTGGCTATTTTGCCGGCTTCATGGTTCCTGAAGCAAGGCGGAGAGCGAGGTGTTGCTCAATAGGTAGTTCCCCGCGGGGCCACAGAGTGCCTTTTTTCGACAACCGTCTGTGAGTGGTGCTCTACGGGGAAATGGTAAATGACCAATGGTTAGGCATATTCATGCATTCGCCTTGGGGACAGAACGTTGAATGACTATGCGCGCCTCCAATTACACATCAAACAGGAGCTACATCCGATGCACGGCGGGAAAAGCCTGATATCGCGGATCACCACAGGAGGATCCCCTCCGTCGAGATGCATGGCGATCATGGTGAGATTCCCACGCCCCCCCCCCCTTGGTACGACTTATACTACACGATGTGCTTAATAATACAAAGCCAAAGAGCAAAAAGAAGTTGAGAGTCGAGACAGACTCGTCCTTGTGCCACGTACATGTAGGTAGTTGGCCCATGCAGCCCTACGGGGCTCATGGCAATGGAACTCCGTATGACAGCATCGCATACCATCTCACCGCGTTGCATACATGTAGTATTCCATTTTGTGATGCGGTGCACAGGGTGAATGGAAGGATGAAGGCTCACTGGCTCAGCCCATGCCGGGGAATGCGACGCTACTGTACGGCTATCCTCCAGACGACCCCAACGTTCCACGCTGGATACCCGGTGCGGGCAAACACGCGCCTATTCGCACGGTTTGCTCCGGAGCGGCGCAGGTGACCCGGAATGGCTGTGCCTTTTTTCGCCCTCGGTCTGCCGGAATAAGACTGCCCAACGCGCATCCTCGCCCTGTGATTTTCTCTTGTATTTTTTTTGTGCATAGGCATGTGTTTGAAGTTGTGTTCTTTTGTTCTAATGAAAGAGCGCGGAGAGATGCGTTGGTTCGGGACTCGTTGCGTCATGCCGGGATAGTGAGCAAGGTCTTTTTGTCTTGGGTGGCCAGACCTAGGCCCTTGAGCTGTTGGCCCCATGACGATGATTGACGCTGGGGATCAGGATACGTATTCCCAATGAGAAATGAGTGAACCGGAGAGAAACATCAAGCTGTCAATGTCAATGCTACTTACCCATGACAGCCAAGCATCATTCGTGCTCCATTCGTTTCTCATCGGCATCGTGACAACTGTCTTGAGTGTTTCAGTCAATACCCGCAACACGATGCGCCACGCCCCCCCCCCCAGCCAAGCCATGCTCGAATGCCTCGCTTCATCGCAACTTAATCTTTCATCTCGCAGGGCAAACGAGGCCACGTCGGGCGAGAGCCGCAGGGCCCGTGACGCCGAAACCGCTGACGGGCACAGCCACCGTGTCCGTGGTTTCTCAACGGCCTCGTTGAAGCTGAGCTTAATGGCACCAGGCTGTCCGGATCCTTGGCCTTGCGGACTTTTGTTGTGGCACGCAAGCCACGCCTTTAGACTCAGATCCTGCCTCTTGTATGCGCACCCTTTTCTCTCTCTTGCACGACTCAGCAGCTCAGTCATTGGCTTCGGGGGCACTTGGCACTCTGCTCCAAGACATGGCGCTCGGTGTATTCGGTGCGTATTGCGAGTTGCTGGGATGAATTGACTCTTTTTTCTTCTTCTCTGTCATTCGCTTGGTCTACACGCGCACCCTCGAGGTATGACTCTTGTTCCGCCTTGTTTTTTGCCCAACCCTGTCTCTTTCTTTTTTAATTCTCTCTTCTTGTTTTGGCAACTTCTAGACTCGTCTACTCGCATTGTTTATTCCGTCTCATTCTCTCTCTTTTTTTTTTAATCGCTCAAGACACCTGCGCTGTGAGGCATATTATCCCCCCAGCGCTCTTCTCATCACCGTCATCAAAGCCATGATATGATGCACAGCTGCCACAGCGAGCGCTGTAACCACTTTAACCCCCCCTGTAATACTGCCACTCGCTTTCGGGCAGCCCCACCCGCGGGAGCCTAGTTCTAGCGCCAAGAGCGCCCCACCCCTCATTACCTATGGCTCCACCGCCCGCCGGCCCTGCTGACAAAGTCGCGCGCCGGCCAATCACGGCGCCCGGATTCGGGTCCCTTCACCTCGGTGCCATGAACCATCTCAACCTTCGATTTCTTCCATCATCCGCATGATACGCCCAGGCGCCGTCCGTCTTGCACAGGCAAACCAGGCTGCCGATGCTCCCACGCCCCTTGATCTGCTCGGCCTTGCTGCACCTACGCCCCCCCTCCCCAGCCACAAGCAGCATGGCGCTCCCGAATCTGGCGCAACCCAGACAGACGGGCAGTCACCATGGCCTCTTTTTTTTTTCCCTTGGAGGAATCGACGGGGCCAGGGGGGATCACCACATCGACGGTGGAGAAGGCGCGCGGCTGCCTGGCTGGCTGCTGTCAAATCCTCCGGCATCCCAATCGAGATATAAGAGGCCTTGTTTGGCCTGAATTCAAAGGTTGACTTGCCTATCCATCCAGTCACTACTCTACATTGAATCATTGCACATTCCATGCACGGCTGTCATACCCATAGCATATAGAGGCCTTGACCAAGTCGTTGCATTGCATTGTTACTCTCTCGTTTCCTCTCCTCCTGGCTCCATCAATGGGAAGCTCTGTTGGCTTACACCGGTCTCAACAACACTCGTTCTCTCGTTTAGACGTATAGCCAACCTGGATAGGATAGTTGAAGCAACCTAGTTTCTTCTCTCGTCTCGTATTCAGCCTTGTCGTCTCACCACGACCACCCGAGCACAGAGAAAGCCTAGCACCGCCCGGCAGCCATGTTCAACACCTTCAAGTACGACCCCGAGACCAAGAGCGTCCAGGAGCTCAGGCGGGCCTCAGACCCCATCTCTGCCCGGTCCAGCCAGCACCAGGCTTGCAACAACTGCCACGCCAAAAAGGTACCCAGACGCAGCAGCATGCCTCTGCCAAGCAAGTCCTCTCCCTTGTTGCGTATCGAATGCTAACCTCCTGTTCCCCTTGTACCAGCTCAAGTGCAGCGGCGACAAGAGTGGATGTGAACGCTGCATCGCCAGCCAGCTCGTCTGCGAATACACTCGCTCGCCCTCCCGCAGAGGCGGTAGAAAGTCCAGCGGCAGAAACTCCACTGACAGCCGCGAGCTGGCCGGCGGCGACAGCAGCCCTGGCAGCCACTCTGGCAAGTCAAGACACCGGAGCAGCAGGCATCCCCAACAAGCCGGAGCCGGCAGCAGCAAGTCCAAGTCTCGAGGCGGCGACTATGGCGATGCGCTGGACCTGCTGGACCCCGACACGCTCGGCCCCGACGATGGATTCGACCTGCGCTCTCTATCCCTAGACGGCAGCGGCGACGCCATGGCGTCAGAGGGCACCTACGGGAGCGGCGCCTATTACGGCCAGCAGCAGCAGCAGCATGGCGGAGGCAGCTGGCAGCAGATGCCCTCTCACGGACAGTACGGCGAGTACGTGGGCGCCTCCAGCTCCAGCGGCCAAAACTACGACGGTGGAGAGTACTACGAAAACTATGACGAGTACGGACAGTACCACGACCAAAACGACCCCCGATACTGGGGCGGCCAGCAGCAATAGCGGCTCATTCCTTGCTTTCCTTTGCGTTTTTGTGTTTTATGAGTTTGCGTTGGGGTTACCCTTGCATTTTGCGAGTTGCTATTTTGTTTTTGCCTTTGGTTCTTTTCCTACGATTTTTTTCCTTTCCCTTGCTTCTTTTCACATTAGATTCGGTCCTAGGCGGCCATGCAAGTGAAAACCTTGGTGAGGATTGCAGCGCGTCTGATTTCATGCCTAGAATACCCCTTTACAGCATCAACCTGTATAGTTAAGAACCCTGTTTCCTTTTTTTCTTTTGTATTTTTCTTTGTTCCAGCATTTCATTCTCCGTTTTGTCTACTCTTCTTTGGCTCACCTACATCCTTGTCCCCTGTGCCTCTTTGCATGACGTATCCCGTCTGCAGCGTTCAGCCTTGGGAAAATGGATGCTGGGTCGGGCCGTGTACTTTTTTTTTGTCTTGTTCTTCTTAGACAGAGGCTATGCCGGTAATGGGCTCACGATTGGACGATATGAGGGATTGGCTACATACTTGTATAGAACACTTGCTTTTTTGTAAGCTTTGTTAGATTCGATGTTTACACTTGGATTCACCGTCGATGCATACGTTCTTTTTTGGTCAGATGGCATGTTTTTTGCCAGTCTCGTAAATGTCTCTCTTCTTCTTTGACAGTATTTTGATGGAAGAATATCTTTTTTGCCTGTTGAATACATGTATAGGCAGCTATCCACGAGACTCGGGGGTTGACTCATCCTCGCCATTGCCTCTGCGATGTGTATGAGTCGACGCACTCTCGTGACGTTCCCTTTCCAACAAACCGGCTCAGGTACCCTTGCACCCACCCCTTACAGCGAGAAGATGTAAAAAAAAAAAAACCCCCCCGAAAAAAAAAGGGAATGAAACGAAACGAAACAAATGCGGCATGGTACGTGATGACTACATGTACGTCAACCCGCGGATTCAGCCCTGCGATAGGCCCCGGCGAAAGTGTGTGTGCCTCTGGTGTACTGCCATCGGTCACGGCCACACCCCTTTTTACATGTTCTTTTCGATCCCACGGTTAAAAAGTAAGAGTGCTAATAGTATTGAAGGGTGGGTAGTAGAGCGAGAGGAACCTAGGCAGGCACCAGATGCCATCGTGCAGGCTGGAATCGTTTGATTGGTGTTTTTTTGGGGGGGGAGTTTCTTGGTATGGGTGGAAATGCTTATATAAGGATCGTAAGTGATGTGTGTTGTTTTTTTTGGCCCGTGGGTGCCTTGCATGGGTTGAGGATGGAGGGGGGCGTGTGGTGGACTATGTTCCCAAGAGAGCGGTTTATATCAACGTGGATGGGAGATGACGTTGTTGTTTGCTTTGTGTAGGCGTTCCTTAGAGATGGGGAAATGGGAGGAAAAGTTGTCTCTCAACGGCGTGTATTAGGATGCTTATTATGGTAATTGCTTGTACATGTTTTTTTCCCCCCTTTCTTTCGGCTTATATTACCGTTGCGTTTCTAGTTGCACAAGACGAAATAGGCCGGCTTATGCCCCCAATCCTTCTGCCGCGTAACTCTCCAGACCAACAACGAAATAACAAAAAGACAACACTGGGAAACAAAGTAAAGTAAGGAGTCACGAGGGAGGTATCAGGCCATGTGAACAGGCTACTATCAAAGTTGCCTGCGTAAAAGTACGTACGTGCGCCTCTTGTGAGATTTCTTTTTTTTTTTTTTGTGGTGGCGCATCGGATGTTCCGTTGATGCTTTGTCACGATGCGAGGCGTGGGCTTCTTAGGCAGCCGAAGGATTTCTGTCTACGTTGCCAACACTTTTTTTTTGGTAGGCTGCACTTTTTACTTGTTGGCCTTGTGACTTTTTTTGTACTGAAATTTGGATATGCAGTGCTCGTGGAACCTGTTTGTTCCATGCATCTGTTGAGTAACGAGACGAGGTGGGCGAGGTTCCATCGAGAATGGTCAAGATTGATTCCTCGAGGAGAGTCTCTATTCTTGGTTTGTGTAAATCAATTTACAAGACGTTCGTAGTTTACTTTGGGTTAATAATTGGTCGTTTAACTCATTTAGCATCGTGTAAACGCCAAGCGCAAACATTAGGATTTAAACAAAAAAAACACAAATTGGTATCCAACATGGCGGCCATCTAAATGCAAGTCTAAACGCAATGCTCTAGGATACGCGTTTGTCTTTAATAATCTGGGCCAAAGCAGGCGCCTTTGCTTTCGGGAGACTTGCGTCCGTGTACGCCTTGTCGTCGTCTCTGATGGTCTTGAAAAACGCTCTCGCAATGACGAGTCGCAAAACAAGGGAAAGAAGCGAAGTGAGCATGATGCCGCAGGCAGCAAGAAGCTGAATCCCAATATACTTGCCGGTGCTGTTGAGAATGGCACCCGAGATGGGCGGGCCGATGAGCGAGCCGATACCCTTGAGGATGGACACCATGCCCAGCCTGGTCCCCAGACGGCTCATGTCTGGCGTGATGGAGGTCAAGACGACCGATCCGAGGGCTACTACGCTGCCGGACCAGAAACCGTAGAGGACGGCAAAGGCAATGTTGCCGGCTGCATTGGTCACGCTGATCCAGTAAAAGACGCTGGCGCTGCTCAAGGCGCATACGACAACGTACGTGTCCAAAGAACCAACCTTGTCTGCCACGAAGGAGGGTATGATTCGCCCGGGGATGGAGGAGGCGTTGAGAATGGGCAGCAGATAGGCGGCCAGCACGTGGCCCTGCATGCCGTGCGAGACGGCGTAGCTCTGCAGGTAGTAAGGCGGGTTAAAGAAGGAAAGATTGTTGAAGAAGATGGCTATGCAGTAGAGGAGGTACGTCTTCTCCTTGAGGGCCGAAGCGTCCCAGAACCAGCGGATGGAGAAGCCGTTTTGCTGCCACCCGGGCTTCTTGGCCGCCATGCGGGGCCGGATGATGACGAGGGCAAAGGAGCACATTGCAAACGCCATGAAGCCCATGACTCTCATGGTCCAGCCAAAGCCAATCTGCGGCACGAGGTTCTGGAACATGAGGGGATACAGCGTTGCGCCCAGCCCGCTGCCCACGGTGGCGAGACCCATGGCTCTGGCTCTGCGTCTCTTGAAGTACATGGGCACAATGGCAATCGACGGGATGGAGAGGCAGCAGGTGCCCAGGCCGAGGCAGACGCCCTGGGCGAGAAAGATTTGCCAGTAGCGCGTGCTGATGCTGGTCATCATGAAGCCCAGGGTGACGAGAAACGTCCCGGCGGCGAGCAGCGCGCGGCAGTACCCTGCGTCGTAGAGCGGGCCAATGACGGCTCCCACGGACATGAGGCAAAACACCTGAATGGACCCGATCCAGGAGATGGCTGATGGCGTAGAGTCCCTGAGGAGGTCTGTCTCGTAGTAGTTTTGAAAGACACCAAAGCTGTTGAGCAAGCCCCTGAGCAGCGTTCAGGTTAGCACACGGTCACAACCATTCTTTGACGAAGTACACCGGGCCATACAGGTGATTGAAATAGAGGGCGAATGAGGCCACGACTTGTAGCCACGCCTGTAATCCGCCGTCTGGAGGCGCATTGCTGTCGTCCTGGCCATTGTCCTGGGCCTGCTCAAGTGGTGCTGACTGTTCAACAACGCCCGCATCGGCCGCACCGACAGGCTGCGGCTCCATGACACTCTGCTCTTGGATCTGTATCTTGGACATGACCGGGGTTCATGTGAGTCGAGCGCCGTGACGGGCCAGTCATTGCTGCTGCTCGGTATCGAGACGAGAAAAGGCCACAAACTAGCCGCCGGATATGCGCGCACGCGATTCTTAAGAGACGGAAGCCGTCGCCGGAAACCGGCTCGTCACGTCGTATCCCCGTCCCGGGGGGAGACGGCAATAAGATGCGGCATGGAATAATTGATAGTGGAGGGAAAAAAGGTACGGTATTCCAGGTGGTGGTTTTTTTGGCAGGGAATAAGTCGGGAGATGACGGATAACGCTGTTGCTGGCTAGCGCATTGGCGGGGGGGGGGGGGTTGGACAGGAGAAAAGCTGATGGTGAGGACGACGAGAGGCTGGAGTTGTGAGCATCTTGAGGAGTTGAATGGTGAGGCTTTGCCTCATGTGGTAAGAGAGGCAGAATGACGTTGGATGCCCTGGAGCTTGGTGGTTTGAACATGCATGTGTCGTACGGGATTCGATGCATGTGATGCGCCATGAGAGAGGCTTGGAAGGGGAAGAATGAGATGGATTACATCAGCCACCTCATCTACCTTGGTATGAGATGAGATGGATGAGATGCTTCATATAGAGCACAGGTGACTGGTGTATACTGCATGACTGCCTTGACCTTTGGCTGTCCACAAACATGCACGAGTAAGGTATGTAACCATTACCAGTATGTATTTCGTACAACCGCAGTCAGCCAAAAGCTCACGCATCAGATCCGGGACGCTACGGGCGCTTCAGGAAGGCCTCACGCTGTGCCTCATGCACGAGAATCTGCATCCTTGAACAGCCAGCAGGGGGGGGGGGGTTCAGGTTCAATCTTGAGGCGTCAGGTAACAGTGGCCAAACCTCGTCTCGTGATGATTCGAGATTTTGGGACGATGTCCAACAAGACGGGACATTGGGCTCCCAACTAGCCCAAGTCGAATAGGGTGCATGTACTCGCATGTCGAAAACCATAGGCAAAGAGACAAGAGACGAGTATAGGTAGTAATTAAAAAAAAGAGAGTTGCCGCTTGCGTGCGCATCTGGCAGCACTGTGGCATCCAACTGACGATTCCCTTTGGGCAAACAAGTAAAAACACAAGCCACATACGCACGTAGCTCCCAAGCCATCGCGTCCGCGGAGCAATTGGCTTTTTTGGCCATTTTGTATTTCCGCCTCGATCACAGGGGCTTACTCGCTGTCTCCGGACATATTCAACTTCAGCTAGCTGGCTAAGAAAAAGAAAAAAAAAGAGGGTGTGTTACTACGACGAGAGGAGCTGCGTCGGTGCCGCTTCGGCTTCGCGTCCTTTGGCGATTGGGCTGACCATTGGGATTTTCTCATCCACCTGGGGGCAGTTACTATTTCCTTCTTGTCCCATGGCAAGCCTCGGTTTACGGATTGGACGTGGAAAGAAACAAACAGCGTCGTATTTCTGCAGCGGCTCAGGCCTTGGTCACCCAGGCTGAAGCAATCTAGGCTGCATAGCTAGCTCGCGACCCAAGCGCAAGGCTCGGTGACGAAAACCGGTAGCTTGTCGCGTGTAATTTGTTTTTATTTTATTGTTGTGTGTGTTTTTGTACAGTACAGTACAGTACAGTACAGTACAGTACAGTACAGTACAGTACAGTACAGTACAGTACAGTACAGTTACTTTGGGCCAGCAGAGACACACCTGAAGCAACAAATCGTAATCACGGGGGGAACCTGTAGCTTTGGGCGTTTTGGGCGGGTTTTGCCACCTCGGGCCAACAAGCGCGAGATGATGGGATGCTCGTTCAGGTTCTTCTTTGTTGTACGGAGTTAAGCTGGCGAGAGAAGGGGGAAAAGGACTTGGCCCGAATCGGGAAATTGCTCTGCGGGCGAGACGGAGAGTTTTCGACAAAGCAAGTTTCTGTCTGTACAGTGTTTTGCAAATGTTCTGTTGACTTACCTAGTACTATTCATTACACAGAACGTCTTGAGGGGGGAAGAGAACACACGCGGCACTGTGTCGCGTGGGACAAACGCAGAGCAATTTCCCAGTGTCCAATTTACCCTCTGGCGCAATACCCCCGTACAGTGCATGCGAGCACAAACGTGGGAGCGGGCTGGCCAAAGTTGCCAAAAAAAGAGCTCCGAACTCCGTGGTCCCTGATTATTTGGAGCAGTAATTAATAACCCAAGTGGATTGGTAATGGGCCAACTGCCGGAGTACTTGGGAGGTACAAGCAGATACAGGGGGATGCAAACGCCTACAGTACATCAAATGTTTTGGTGCGCACGCGCTTTTTGCCTTTTTTTGCGCCTACTATACGGAGTACGGAGCAGTACCTGATTTTGAATTGTGGGATGGAGGGGAGTTGGAGCCATGACCGAATCACGCCTAGAAGGATTCTATATCATGTATTCTCGTTGATTTTTATTTTGTTCTTATGTAGTTTTCATGAATTTTTTGATATCAAGGCACATGTACAGGTCGCTCATACTGTAGCTCGCGTACTACTGCGGCCCTTTCGCGTCTAAAAGGCCTTCCATTGTCAAAACCCGGCCGTTCCAGTAATTACGGCTTGTGGCCGGACAAGAGTCGACAGACGAGGTCCGCTTGCCATCCGGGCCGTCTCGTCTCGTCTCCTTTTGCGATCAAGTGTAATTGTCTAGATCTCGCCAACCGAACCCCCTATTCTATGGGGTACTACTCCGTACTCCGTACTCCTGCTTCCATGCCGTCAGGTGACGGTGTTTGTATCGTGGCCGCCGGAATGGGCAGGGCGAGTACTCCGTTCACACACGCGTAACGCTCAATGTCTTTGGGGATAATTGGGGGGGGGGGGGCTGCATGTCACATGTAATAATATAAAATCTAGAGATCCCGGCGCTGCGGCTGAGGAGAGGGAGGTCGTTTGGGGTACAGGAGGGACACGTACCAGGTGATGGGCATGATGATGTGCGTGCTTGACCGGGCCTGTCAGATTACTTGCGTCGTCGGTAATGGGCATGACCAGATGAAAAGGTTGCACCATGTTAGTTATGCTTAGCATGAGTTATGGATGTCTTGTCGGTATTGTATGCACCTGGATAATCCATGGATGGGGCATATCGTGTTGGCCTCGAGTATGGACTGACATGAGCACAGGCAAGGGCAAAGCAAAGCAAACACAAGATGGCATCTGTCGCTGATTTCGGGGTATTGCCGCATCCAAGTCTTGTTCCCTCGCCCGAAATCCGACTTTGACCTCCTTTACACCAAATCACCAGGTCTGGCGCACAAGGTCCGGGACGGATGGGGGTGGCCGTGGATGGAGGAGATTCCGTACCGTAGGATCGGGCATTTGCTCCCACTCCCACTCCCACTCCCACTCCCCATCCCATCACATCTCAGCAACCAACCCCCCATCAGGGCATTCCGGGGAACTTGTTGCCATGGAACGAAGCCCGATAGAACCTGAGCCTCCTTGGCAGTATGTAGTGTACGAGGAGGATGAAGGGAGGCACCACTACAGTACGGCTGAGTCGTCCCAAGCGATCCGAGAGGTTCTCGATCCCCAAAGATGTGCATCAACAGCAAATCGCTGCAGCCACCCGTACACCAACCAGTCACGGAAACCACAAAGGGGATCAGATTGATATCATCGTGCAGCGTGCTATTTTTATTCTTTACTCGTCATCCTTTTTTTTTCCCTTGGGCCCATGGTCAGCGCGGGGTGGCTTGTGAGGAGAAGGAGACGGAGGTGGACAGGGAGCTTCTCCTCACTCCCACAGTCGTTGACGTCTTGGCCTCCCCCTTTGCTTCACCTTGAAACGTGACGCTCTCTACGCTAGCAGTGGTAAATAACTTGGACATTTTGTCCTGTCGAGCTGGCCTGGACAAGCGCAAGAAGCATTCCGCGTGTGTCATTTCCGCATCCAGACATTGGTGAAAATACTAGCATCACGCATCCCTGCCCTCTGGGGCCAAGCAATCTTCCACATGGACAGCTGTGCTGCGTGCTGGAGCCGATTTACAGCGAATCAGACGAGACTGCAGCAAATCTCGGGTTGCCGAATGACATGACCAGAGCGCCATCCATATTCATCTCAGGGTCCAATTGCGTGGGCGACGGTGGCCTGCATCCCTGTGCCGCGGAAGCCCTAGTGTTTGTTTTGCCTCGGTGGCGTCTCTGGCCTGACAGCTCTTCGAGACACCCTCTTGAACTATTCCAGCTAGCTTGAACGGGGAGATGAGTCGAGGGAAGAAGAGAGATGAAAAATGTCAGCGCCTGCATGCACTTGTGTGTTGGCAACGAGGCCAAAAGAATCGAGCCGCTGCTGGACTTGAGTCGCGTGAGCACACACAAGGACACATTGTGCGGCCTTGATCAGAACTTGCAGCGGCGATACTGGCCAGATTCTCTTCAGCATCAACCATCCATCCAGATTAACCATCAATGAGTATTGCATGTCTCCCTGCATGCACATGTAAAGAAGCTGCATCCTCCCGCGGGCGGGCTGAGCCATTGGTGCCCTAGAACTGAGTTGAGCAAGGCTACAGGTAGCTGCAAGCCCAGCCCAGCCACCAGCAGAAATGCAATGGATGGCGCTGGGATCCTTTGTCGAGACTCTCGCCACAGAGGGAGAAGCTTTCTCATTCGACGACGTAAACGAAGGGGGGGGGGGGGGGCTGCGGGAACGAGCAGCTGGAGAATCAAGGGCGAGTGCGAGTAAATTGGAGTACAGGCGCATACAGGCGCGTGTATGTACTGTGCAAAAAGTTGGAGGATCCACTACGCGTCTGGGCTTGTTCAAGTCTCCGTCCCCATAGAAGCTCGCCGTTGCTTCGTAAGCCGCTGGAAGCATGGATGGAGAGCAGATTCGCCATGGACAGTCGTGCAAGCGCCTCAGCCATGGCACGGCAGTACCTCTCGGACAACAAACCGTGTCCGGCTGGCGATTCACAGGCTTCAATGGCTTCCATTTCCTGTTCCTCTCTCGCTCTCGTCTCTCCACCGAAAGGAAAAGAAGGAAAAAAAAAAAAAAGAAGAGGTCCGCTGCAGCCGCGATCCGAGACGGAACGGCACTAACAACGTCCGTGAATACTGGCGCAGTACCCCCAGAGTACATGTACCAACCATGGAGCCCGGGCCAACAGAACAGCGACCCCAATGCGCTAAAAGTGCCCGCTACCGGACAGCAAGCTTCACTGTACACTAGCTGTACTGTACTGTCTGGTCTGGTACGATGGATCAAATTGATCCAATGCTGGGCACCGGCCCACCGCGATGCCACCAACTCCGGCCCCAAAGGGCTCTAATGCACTCGAGCCAGACTGACCTCTTGGTTACATACATGTACATAAGCTGTGCCGACCAGGGTTTGTGGGATGGGCATGGGGGGCAGTTTTAAAATGGAACCATGAAAGAAGTCTGGTGTCTGGCTGCCGCGTACTGGGTACCGCCGGAGCATGCGATGGTGCTCGTAGAGGGTACTTGTTCACGCCACATCTTCCTCCATTCCAGCCCTGTACCCAACACTCGCTCCCACTCGCCGCCCACTGTACCCGCTACCCTCGCGCTCGCATGTCGCGCCTTGGACCCTGCCCGGTACCTACGGCAGCTCGCCTGGCCGGTACGTACCTACATGTACCCGCACACGTACCCAGGTAGGTACCCAGCCGTGCACTGCACTGCACAGCGCTGCACAGCACAGCACAGCACAGCGCAATGCCCTGTAAACCCCC
>MDJU01000689.1:0-16646 GCA_001721665.1 Trichoderma pleuroti
GCCGACTAATCATTGATGAAAATTATCTTGGTCTTCACTATATTTGAATCTATTGATTGATCTAGAATGGTCATATATATTTATATTGTTTGGATGCTCTACATTGAGTCTCTGATGGGAATTTAACTCACGAATCGACCGTTAGACAGATCGACGTCTTTTCTGCCCGAAGATAGCCGCCTTACGCTGGCTCATGGCGTTGATCTCACCAAGAGCATAGACGATGTGGTGGCCAAGCTGGCGGATATCGAGGGCATCAAGGATGTGACTGATGTGTACTTTGCGGGTATGACTTAGGACCAACCCCTTTACAAAAGAATCGGTATGGAATACTAAAGCACATTACTCTTTTTAGCATATGTTCAACCCGCTGGAGCTTCAGATTTTGAAGGCTTTGACATCCTCAAAGAGGTCAATGTTCGCATACTCGAAACGGCAGTTCAGGCAGTTGAGCGAGTCAGTCCAAAATTGAGGTTTTGGACTTTGCAAACTGGAGGCAAGGTTGTTGCGCCCAATAAATCCCAGGTTGTTAATATACACTGACTCTTCATTCGATAGTCATACGGTTATGTGCATGTTCCGCAACTCGGATTTCCCAAAGTTCCTGCCAAGGAGACAGACCCGCGCATTCCTCAGCCATACGAGGATCAAGTCTTCTATTATGCTCAGTATGATGCGCTTCAAAGACTTTCCGCTGGAAAGAGTTGGCGTTTTGCGGAGATTCGCCCAGATTTAGTGGTTAGCCTCCATTGTGATTGATGATAATTGTGCTTGACTGATGGAATCTAGATTGGCTTTGTCCCCGGTGGCGGTAATGCGATGAATTACGTCCAGGCTTTGGGCATTTTCCTTAGCTTTTACGCAAATCGTGAGACAAATTCTTCGGGGACAAAGAAGTCCATTCCGTACCCGGGTCCTCTGGCTGTCTATAACAGTCATTACACCGAAGTTGGACAAACGACCTTGGCTAGAGCGCACATTTTCGCTTCCAGTTTGAAAGAAGCACCAAATGGTGAGGTTTATAATGTCGGCGATTCTCCAGTCACCAAGGGAAGTAATTGGGCAGAGAAATGGGCGTCAATTTGCGACATGTTTGGCCTTGAAAGCATTGCCCCAGGGGAAGCGCCCAGTTTTAGCGTGGCTGCATACATGTCGCAACATCGCGATGAATGGGCAAGCTTCGAGACTGAGCATGGCTTGATCCCGGGTATTATCGAGAGAACCAGCTGGGAATTCATGGATGTGCTCACATCACTGCCCGTTTTTGATCGGCAGTATGACTTGACCAAGTTTGCAGCCATGGGATTTGAGCAGAGCTCAGATGTATTGAAGAATTACACAGAGGCCTTTGATCTGATGAGGGCGGCCAAGATGATTCCGTAAGTATAGATTCACGGGGCGCGGATAAATTCATGGAAACTACTTAACTAGCTTAATATATGGAGTTCTATTTCAGCGATGAGAATATGGACTTGAATGGCTCGCTATCTCGCCAATGATCGTATTGTGGCCGAGAAATATAGTGAGTCACGAATGTAACCAGTCGCTTGGATGGGCCTATCAGTGGAGTTTCCACTCTAGTGGTAAGCCTTTGCATGGCAGGCCTCAGAATTTATGGAGTATATGTCTGATGAGATGACTCTAAAGGATTCAGAGATCCTTCATCTAACTTCTAGCTGGTTCAATCAGATCGCTTTCTAAGGTTGAAGGATTCTACCGTATGAGCAAGGCTCACAACAAATCGCATGTACTTACATCAGTAGGATCTGCCAGTGATGTGCTGTGAAGTTGGGCGACACCTGACTCTTTAATTATTTATTTACCACCAGTCTTGTTATTATTCTGTCTTTTAAGAACATGTCTTGACTTCAGAACTCTAGTTTTTTTTTTAAATTTCCATTTTCAGTACTGCGAAAACGTCGGTCGATTGGAATTTTTTAGAATCATAATTGCAATGATGGTCTCCAAGTCGTTGATTCTGGCAGTATGCAATTTTCTGGCCCTAGTCGCCTCGCTGGCCGCATTGCCGCCACCATCACTCCACCAATTGGACCATCGCGAACCGCATCTTCTTCCAAGTCATGTCATTGCTCAATTTCCCGCCGGCACTTGGATTGAGAATATTGCTGTTCGAGCCAACGGCAATCTCCTTCTTACAAGTTTCCAGCCAGACGCTACACTATATGAGGTTTCTGACTTGGAGTGTCTCTCACCAACCGTTACCCGTCTATTTACCATAGACACAGTCACCAGCTTATTTGGGATAGTAGAAACATCCGCAGATGTATTTGCTGTTGCCGGCGGAAACGTTAGCCTGTCAACAGGGGGTGTTAAAGGAACAGCTCGTCTTTGGAGCGTCGATTTTAGACATGGCCAGCCCTCTTATCCAAGACTGATTACGTCCATTCCCGATGCGGTTCTACTCAACGGTGCAACAATAATTCCTCAAAGCAGCCACATAGTTCTCCTAGCGGATTCAATATTGAATGTTATTTGGCGTGTTGACGTGAATGAGGGTACGGTGGATAAAGCTGCTCAATTCCCGCCACAAGACACTGCCCCATCACAGCCCGTAACTATCGGCATTAATGGTATTCACATGTTCTTTATGTAACCACCGGCGGTGGGAAAATAAACGGCACAACGGAAGGAGGCAAAGTGCAGGCTCTCGATACTAGAGGGTTTAGCTTTTGATGCATCGGCTGCTGGTTCATGATGGATGAGCTGTATACTAGTAGGAGAGGCAGTGCGTCATGGGCGGGAGGTCACATATCGGTCATGCATTCCGCAGATGGAAATTGTGTCCAGGAATAGGGTGGTCATGAGCATCTGTAGAGTAAACTAAGTAGCCTAACCAATAGTGCCCGCATGTTTTGGGGGCCGAGCTCATTGATTAAAAGATGTCATGATGTTGGAATGTTACACTTATCAACCCTCACTTTTCCGCTTTTCGGATATCATCTGTAATACGGAAACAAGGCGCCAAACTGCCCTCTTTCAGCCTCTTAGGACAAAAACATTTCTCGCCGTGCTTAAAACCTGCTATTTGAGGTAATGCCTCTTGATTTTGCTCAAGAATTGGCCATATGAGAAGAGAGCAAACGAAATACTTTAAATAACAGTCGGAGTCAATTGACGTTTGACTCAGGTCTATGGGCAACAATCGTGAGAAGCGGCTGTTTGAGTTACGTTAGAAACAATGATTGTGACTCAATATATAATTTTTGAAGCAACCTATGAAACGTTTAGATGTTGTAAAAGTGAAAGCTTTCAGCCGTAAGAACTAAATCCATGTGACTTGAGCCGCATGAGACGAATGCCACCCTCATCTACTCGTTTACGACTCACCGGAACCTTGTCTTAGGTTTAACTGACTTGCCAGGCTACCTTGCTTCTGACGTTGCATTGGGGGCTGCAGATAGTGTTTCTTGTCTGGCTTGTCTTTGATTCGGCCGCTGGCTCGACCAACACTTGGGAAGCGGCATGGCTGATCCATCACGGCAACCGTATTTTTTTAGTGCTTTCTCCGCAAGCACATCAGCTGGTGGACAATTCCTTCACGAATCTTTGGACCGCTTTTGGGATCGCCTTCATTTTACAAACTCCACTGCGTGACTCCGCCTCAGCCCGTCGCTGCCAGGTCGACTGTCGATCCAATGACATCGCAAGAATAGCAACAAGTGGCCAGTAGATGAGGACGGCGTCTTGCCATGCATTTGGTTTAACTATCCCTCGTTTGATAAGTTGTTAGCTGCGGGGTTCCTAGTTTCTGCTAGTGACCTCTGCTCGCGCGTCCTGAAGCGCACTAAAATCACAAGTTGTGCAAATCCGCCGCTTGACTGTTTAATTCTCTCGAACTCTGAGCGTTGAGAACCTTGAAATCTCTATCATGATGCAACTCTTATAGCAGATATTGCCCTGAGATTTGGAAGCTGCATGACTCCTACTGACCTAGTTGATTGGGTCGTCATTCCGGCGTCCCAGACTCAAGTAACCAGATGAAGGATATCGAACCGTGTGTCTACGCTAAGTTCGAGGGGCTGATAAGCTGCATGATCAGTCCACAGGCAACGAACAGGGGATCATGCGGCCATCAACATGGAGAGGGATCCTACGAATGAGCATGATAGGCTCATTCCGCTGCGTGTCTTGTTGTGCTGTGGAGCATACCATAGGGCTGAATGAACCTTGTCTGTAGCCTACTATGGTTCTATTACCAATAGAATGGTGCTGCTTAACCGATTTAAGAGAGGCTGGGACCCCATATATCGCCATTTCGTCCACATAATCTGCAGCTGTTTCATGAGTACTTATAGGAAGAAAGATTAAATGTAGCCTTGCCCTTTCTAAACTTTTGCTTTCTCTTTGCTTGGCTTCGGTTGATTCTTCGCCTCTCTGCAGCAACATGGCGTCCAGTGGGGAGGAGAAGAAGAAGATGGTGCCAGAAGACCTGGAGAGTGACAATCGCGATGTTGCCGACTTGTGGAAGCAAGCTCTTAAGCAGTACAAGGGCATCGTGGGCTTTGACTTGCAGCCCAAGTTCAACAATGTTCAGGCTATGATAGACTTTGGCACGGACGAAATGAATTCTTTTCACAAATTTCGACACAATAGCAAAAAAGTGGACAAACTCCGTAGCCTTTTTGCTGCCAACATTGATTACATTGAGAAAGGCGCCCAGCAGCTCATCAGCGCTGCTGTTCCTGCATTTCCTCCTGCTGCTGCTATTGGCACGGCTATTACATATCTTCTTTCAGTAAGGTTCTCTTTGCTTGTATTATTGCCTATCAGCAGCATTTCGTTGGCTAACGTTGCACCGTACCTCCTTAGGCCTGCCAAACAAGTTTCGGCTGACTATGATGTCGTCGTTGTATTCTTCGACGATATGAATAGCTTTTTAGAGCGCGTCGTCATATTAGAGACTCGCCTTCCATCACATAAGGCCTATCAGAATTGTCTCATGGACGTCTTCACGTCCTTCTTGACGTTGACGGGTTATGCGCACAAGTATATAGAACTTGGCCGTTTTAGTAAGTGTCTCTACTCTGAAGTTTTGATTAAACTGCGGCTCTGCTCACATGACTTGCAGAGAAATGGATCACCAATTTAATTGGAGGGGAAGATGGCGATTTGGGTGGTGCCCGAAAGAAGATGGACAAGGATCTAACTAGGCTGCAAAATGCGACCGAGTTTGCGATCCTCGGCAACAGCGAAGAACTTAAGAAGATGAATACAGAGCTGCAGAACAATCAGGAGGCACACACTAGAATGCTTGAGGAGCAGAAAGAAATCATGTTCTCAATTAGTCAAGATACTGGGAGCATTCGCAGCGATGTCGCCAAGCTGCTCAAGGCCTTTACGGAACAAAACGCAAAACATGATCACAAAGGAAAGCCGTCGACTCAAGATGCTGGGAAGCCGGCATCTGCTAATAGAGTGCGGAACAGAATGCCGGATGTTGAGGGAGATGGTCATGAATACACAATCCTGAAAGAGACTCTGATCCCAGACACTTGTACATGGGTCTTTTCTCAGCAAGAGTGGGAAGACTGGGTGAAACAAGACGAAGACGCCAGTGTGCTGAAGCCGGTTCTTGCTTTAGCAGGACAACCAGGTACTGGTAAGAGCCATCTAGCTGCGGCTGTGCACGACAAGCTCTACAGTTTGGCAAAGGAGGATTCCAGTCAGCGCACCTGTGTCGCACACTTTTACTTCCGAGAGCAGCATAAAGACTTGGGCTATTTCCGAAGCGGGCTGATTACCACCATCAACCAGATAGTAGAGCAGAGTGTGCCGCTCTGTGAGAGGATCAACGCAGAGATGGTCCGTGACGAGGTTTTCTATAATGTCTTTGAATGGAGGGATTTACTCCTCAAAATTCTGGGGCCAGCGTTCAGCCATGATTCCCCGAACCGTCTTTACGTTCTATTCGATAGCCTGGATGAACTGATAGACTTCCCTCAATTCCTTGAATTTGTCAAGCTCGTCAGACAGGAGAAGTTCAGAATGTCGATTGTCGTCACGTCTCTCCCCGACCTTTTGCAGAGGTTATCAGAGCAGGCAGAAGTCAGCACCATCGAAGTCACAAAGGAGAAACAATTACAGGACTTCAAGACGCTCGCATGGCATCGAATCAATGATCTGAACTACCTCAAGAAATTTACACGCTATGTCCAACAGAGAATTGCGGAAAAAGTGGAAGAGGCCTCACCTAGTAAGTCGGGACTTTGGAGACAGCGTGGAGAAATAATCTGACACACTTCTTTTATTAGACTTGTTATATGCCGAGCACACCCTGGAACGACTCAATGCTCTCGGCCGTGAAGGTGCTGCTCTTCAGGTGCTTGCGCTTCCAATGCCAGAGACCTTGCATGGCGTATACGAAATCATGTTGGACGAATGCCAGCGTCGAATGCCTGCTGACCGCCAACAAATTGCGTCCAAGCTGCTCCATTGGATTGCTTTCTCATATCGTGTCCTGAGCCTCGATGAAGTAACGTCGCTGCTGGTCTATCTAACTAAAGATGACAGCTTTACACTCGAGGAAATTCCTGAAGTTGCATCCAAGTTTCTCCAGATTGGAGACCCTGCCTTTGAAGCTCAATCGCGAGAAATAGCCCACAGAGATACTTCTACTGGTTCCATTGAGGACCTCGAAAAGGCAGAAGCCGCAGCCGATAACCAAGATGATGTCTATAATGATGGCGCTTTACCTGTCAAGTTCAAAGAGAGGTCAATGCGTGCATTTTTTAGAGATGCATCCGATGTGAACTCCAAATGGCACCTGAAAGCATCCGAAGCACATCGCCAAATATTTTTGGCCGGTGTTGACCTAGTTAAGCCGGAACCACTGGGGCCAGGCCACCCGATCAAAGAAGGTCTGCGGCTATACTCTGCCTATCGCCTCCTCTCGCACTTCGTCGAGCTCAAGTTGGACGAGCACACGCCTCAAGAAAAAGCAGAGGTTATGGAAGCACTTGCTATGGCGCTATCACACACCGACTTTGCAGACACACTCAGTCGCACAGGAATGACATATAACAGGGGCATGAAGAGTCTTGTAAACGACAGAGTGGCTCTCTGTGCCGAATCCCTCAAAATCCCAGAAATTTCATCTCTCTTGAGCCCTGATGCAGCTACATGGTGGGCAGATGTTGCCATTGATTCCCGAAGATGCAGGTATGGGATGATAAGGGGGTATGTTAGCCGCATATACACTGCGGCGGATCTTGAAGAAGTAATAAGTGCATATAAGCTTCTCTATGGACTTTTGAGCATTGTAAGTTTTCACTGGCTCTAATCCATTCCTCTTCTTCTTCTTCTTGGATATTACAGAGACCCTTGACTGACGATATTATAGTCTGGACTTGATGAGCTCCTTGTTGACAAAGCTAAAGCCAACTTTCCAGACGAGGTTTCGGCACCAGCGACCTCAAGCAGCGACCAACCTACTGACGATAGTGGAAATGCTGCGAACCAAGCTACGGGAGAGTTAGGGGAAGAAAAGAACTCATTGGGTCTGCCAGGAATCTTCAGTGATCTCGAGATGGACGGAACGGCCTACCGAGCTGTGGGAGAGCTTTTCTTCCACTATAGCCATTACAAAGCAGCTGATCAAATGTGCAAAAAGGCGTATGAAATTTGCTATTCTGGAGACGACAACGTGGAAAAGTTCAAGATATCAGTTCTGCACTCCAAGGTTTTGTTGAAGCTACATGAAAGAGACAAGGCTTTCGAAACTATTCTGGAGTGTGTCAAGGACATTGAAACAGTTGATGTCCCTACGGCCTTGAAGCGCTCAGTTCTCTTAGCAAAGGCTGAAGTCGAGACAAAGCTGAAGATGCGGCAAGCCGCCGCCGAATCTTACACCAAGGCAAAGTTGATCCATCCAACAGGATTGACTACAGGAGATGCTCTTGTTAAAGAAATTGAGCTCTTCGAAAAGGTTGATGATTACGCTGGGTACTTTCGAACGCTGAAAAGTTGGAATCCTATTGATAGGCTGACTTGGATGGCGTGGAATTATTGCGATGAAGGCCATGAGCGGCACGACCGGCTTCGCTCTCTAGCAATTAGGGAGGGCGAAGCAGATTTCCTCATCGAAACCTATAAGAACGCTATCCAGTTTCTTGATCGGCTCAACTCTGGTGCCCCATTGCGTCTTGAGTTGGCGGTGACGTACTTTAGGGCGACAGGGGACCTTGAGAACGCTCGCAAATATTTGGACGAAATATTCAGCACTACATCTAGCGGATACCCGTATTCCATTACAGACGAGCAACCTCAAACAATGCTCCAAAGGGCTGTTGATGTTATGTCCGACGTTCTGTACGAAATTTTCCGCGGTTCTCGCGATCCCAAAGTCAAGCTAGAGGCGCTTGAGGCGCTCAAAGGTATAATGGACAGGCCGCTCTCTTTATCTGTACCGATTTACACAAGTCTAGACCTAGTACATCGTCGCATCGTTATTGCGTCAATGTGCCTGAAAATGGGTCAAAGTAGCGAGTTCCAGGACCGACTCCAGAGCGTTCTCAATGACTGCTTTGCCGGCCTAAGCGATAAAGTCTCTTGGAACGATGGGCAAAATTTGGAAAAGCTGGGCCATGCACTTATGGTACTGAGCAAATCCATTGCAGATGGGCAGGATATTCAGCGATATGCACGAATTGTGATATCAGCCATGTTTTCCAAAATTACGACCGCTGCAGATGATGAAGACCAGTTGGATTCCGAATCGGACGAATCCGGTGATGAAGAAAGTGACAGCAGCGATGATGAAGACGATTCATTGCCCGAAGGAGTGGTTGCTCTCGGTAGAGTTGGCACATTCGAAGGAATGGCAGCGTTCGAAACCATGGATAGCCTCAGGAGTGGGAATAAATCAGCACCAAAAGATGAAGGAGACCTTGGCAATCCCGAAATCGTCGTATACAGCTGTGACGGAGGCATATGCACTCCCACAGCTGGGTATGCCTGGTGGGGAGATTCTGTGGTCCATTACTGCGCCGAATGCTCTACCACATTGATTTGCGAAATCTGCTACAACGCCAGACACACTCCGGAAAAGGTAGGATCGCCAAACGTGATGCATTTTTGCGACAAGAAGCATAATTACATCAAGTTGCCCGTGGAGGGCTGGCGAGGGATCAAGGATGGCATTATGAGGGTGGATGGAGAAGAGCCAGTTAGGTTTGAAAGCTTTCTGAATCGCTTACAGAATGAGATTTGCAAGGATGCTTGGGATCGGTTCTGGGCTGGTGCCTGAGCGACTGACGAGATATGATGTATGAATCATGGACAGTTTCATTTTTTTCCACTGCAGTGCATTCTAATATGTACCTACATCAAATACAACACCACTCACAGGTTTCTCTTGATGTAATTGATTAAGACCGTGGACTGACATTTGGTCGTGAACAAAAAAGCCCGATGCTACTGTCTATGCTCCGCATCTCACCCAGCTAACCTTTCTTTAGTGCCCAGCTATCTGCGCAAGGAAGGGTTTCTGAACATCCATCTGTGTGATAGAGCTATAATTGGCATTGGAACCATTTCTGATAAATTTTTTTTTGGATTAAATCATGGACGACTTTGTTTCGCACCGGAGATTTTCTTCTCATTTAATGTCAACAAGATATGAATTTAAGCTTATAAGCTTATCTTATGCAAGCGGGGGTTTTATTGGAAATGTGTTTTGACGGGGCTTTCCAGTGACCAAATAACCCCCCCCCCTTGCCTTTTAAATTAGGTACTAGGCATCATTATCTTAACGTGGATGTAGTCCTCCGCAGCTCAATGTTTTTCTCAACAGATGAATGCCTGTATATGCAACACTGGTCTTTACCGCGATATTGGGACTTGTTTCACCTATACTATAGGTTTTGACGCTTGAGCACGCCAAGATACCACCGCTCCACTGCCCATAATAGGAGTGCACGCACTGGACTGCAAACTGTGGTCACCGCCAATTGGAGATTTTGCTGCTGAAGTCTTTTCTTGGATTCTTTTATTTGTGTACTGTTACTGGTGGTTATAGCTTCATGTTTACTCTTTCTCCGTAACCTGCCTGAATACTACTCGCACAGGATGCAATGGGCCAATGCATGCTACATGAAGTATGCCGAGAAACGTTCCACAACGACCTGTCATGGGCAACAATGATCTCGTATTTGTACATATAGTAACTCGTCGGATGTTTTTGCGGGTTGTTTGGCTCGACAAGAGAAAATCACCCCTTGGGTAACATTCCGTGGAGTCCGTCTAACTCTTTCTAACAGGAAGAGGAAGGAAGGGCGCAGATACTGTTCACGCAAGAGGGAAGTGAAATGGACATCCTTGCTGGCGACACTGTCTTCTCCGACAGGCATGTAAATCTTGAACTTAATCGGATATCATGTCAAGAATAAAGTGCTCCGTAGCGGCGCCAAGATCTGCAAGCACGCTTATTTGTCTCCCCTGTTTCCATCTGAACACCTGTTGCTGCATCATGAAATACTCTTTTCAGTGTAGCGCGCCGTCAAGCTCGTGTAAGCTTTCGGCCCACGACTGGCTCAAGTTTAGGCCAAGGGGGCGCCCCCGCGCAACGAATACGGCTACTACGTTACAAATATGTCCCAGAGGCAATTTGTGTGTCCTGATTTTCCTCCAATCTTACCCAATCGATTCCTTTGACCTTCCCTTTTCACTCAGCAACACCAAGGTTCAACTGGTGATGGTTAGTTTAGATGCATGTCAGCGTTTCAACGGATGGAATCGGCGGCGAGCCGAAATGGCGGTGGTAGAGTAAGGTTGGGTAAGGCGGTAGGGAGAGGTGATTTGTCAAGATGTCGAGACGGATCGAAGTGTTGAGGTTCGGGTTTGAAGGGGTATAAATTGAATGAGCAATACTCACACAATCTGTTGGTTTGGTATCAGCCAGGAGCTTTTTCCACCCCAAAGAAAACACGATTCTCCTACTTACAGTCCATAACTCATCAAAATGCGATCCAACGCTCTCCTTGGCCTCGCTGCCTTCGGCACAGTAGCCTCAGCGTTCTCACTCCCCTCCAACTTGAAGGCCATCTACGACAACCATAGAGTAAGTCATAACCACACCAAGGACTGGCGAGATTTCTCCCTCATACTTACTGTTCTTTAAGTCGGGAACGTGCTCCAAGAAATTGTCGGGCACTTTTAGTGGCGGAGCTTCATACTGTGGTGACCTCGCCGGTGCCATCTTCCTCAAGGGCAGTTCTGGCAACTATGACAACCTCGACATCGATTGTGATGGAGCCAACAACTCGGCTGGTGCTTGCGCCAACGATCCCAGTGGCCAGAGCCAGACTGCCTTCAAGGATACCGTGAGAACTTTCGGCATTTCTGATCTCGATGCCAACATTCACCCGTACGTCGTCTTCGGCAATTCGGGCAGCAGCCCCTCTTTCAACCCTCAGTCGTCCGGCATGCAGCCGCTTAGTGTCATGGCTGTTGTGTGCAACAACCAGGTTGTAAGTTTGGATATCTCATTTCTGCTCCATCGCAAGTCAGAGGCTAATACACGTCGCTAGTTCTATGGTGTCTGGGGTGATACCAACGGTGGCACATCCACTGGAGAGGCTTCCCTCGCTCTGGGTAAGCTTTGCTTCCCCAACGAAGGCCTTAGCGGTAACAACGGCCATGATCCCAAGGACGTTTTGTTCATTGGATTCACTGGCTCCGGAGCTGTGCCCGGCAAGAGCGGCGCAAATTGGGCGGCCAAGAACACCAATGACTTTGAGAACAGTATCAAGGCACTGGGAGACAGGCTTGTTGCCGGCCTCCAGGCTTAAATGATGATGCCTTGGCAGACGAGAAATTCATGAGATACGACCTGAACAGCGCATCACACAAATATGAGTACATATTCGGCTACAGTATATAGTTCCTAACCCAAATACATATGAATGAAACGCTACTTCAATTCAATTCGGTTTGCAGAGAATCCTTTGTGGCATGTGACAGAAATAAACTACGCGGGGGGGGGGGACTGAGTGAACGAATCGGATGCATTCTCGCAACACCCGCTTACTATTTCGCCCTCTGCTACATACTATACGACATGAGCAACTATTAAATCCTAGGTTATTACCGTCGCGCATCTTGCATCATATTTGGAAATCTGGGGATCGTAAAAGCTATTGGTGCGCATGGCTGTCGTATCGCCATTGTGGATTTTGCGGAGATCAACTTCAATGGTAAACGGCACTGGTGGTTTTACTTCCCCCAAACTGCCCCATTGTCGAGTCAGTCCCGCAGATGCCATTGGTGCGCATAATCGACCAAACCCGGAGAGATCGACAGACTTGCCGATGGAGTTTGCTATTTTGGCGTAGCAATGATGATTCTACATAAGCAAGAACAGACCAGGTATGTCTTTGCTGCACACTTTCCCCATGGAGGACCCCATGATTGCCGGGTTCTTTGTGGTAGATCTCAATCGTACAATGACCGGATGTCTCCGACGAAGCGTTTAAGCGCGAGTGCTGGCGAATGAAGATCGTTGTCTTCTACGATGGAATTCATTTCTGGATACCCAGTTACTGAATTGGGCACTCAGTGTTGCCTAAATACTACACGAGATGCCGATCTTCGGCTTCCACGACGATGCCCAAGTATATAAGTCCCTCACCGAGCATTCCCTCTGCAGAGAAGGAAATGCACCGAGACAAACCCACATACAGCTCTTGGTTTCGGCGCAATCGACAGCATGGCCAATCTCACCGGGCCGCTGGCCAAATACAATGTGGCTCATAAGCTCTACAAAAGCTCCCTTCTAAATTCCGTCTGCCTTGTAGCAGGGCTATCAATTTTCTTCTTCGGCTATGATCAAGGATTGATGGGCGGCGTTAATACGACGCGCGATTATGCTGAGCGCATGGGCTTTGGCCACTGGGATGAAGACCAGGGTATTGTCGTTGTCGATAAACCCTTACTGCAGGGAGGCATCGTTGCCGTGTATTATCTCCCAGGGACTCTATGTGGCTGTCTTCTTGGAGGCTGGCTAGGCGACCGGTATGGCCGTATCAAGACGATTGCTTTGGCATGTGCTTGGAGCGTTTGCGCCGCTACTCTGCAGGCTTCAGCCATGAACTCAAACTGGATGTTTTGCGGTATGTGGCAAGGTCACTATTTACATGCAGATCCTGTGTCATGGTGCTTTGACTGACTGAAGATATGTCAAAGCACGTGTGCTTAACGGTGTTGGAACGGGAATTTTAAATGCGATTACACCAGTTTGGGCAACCGAGACCGCTGCTCATACTTCTCGCGGACAATTTGTTTCCATCGAGTTTACTCTGAACATCCTTGGAGTTGTCGTAGCATACTGGCTAGAATTGTAAGTTCTTCAGAGGCCATCTCTTTTAAACTGCCTTGCTAACATGAGAACAGTGGCACTTCCAAATACCACGACAACACATCTTCCTTTATCTGGAGATTCGCCGTTGCTTTTCAGATCCTCCCTCTCATTGCGCTTTTCATCATCATCTGGTTCATGCCGGAATCTCCTCGCTGGCTTGTCAAAGTTGGCCGTGAAGAGGAAGCCCGCTGTATCTTAGGTCGACTTCGTGGCAACGAAGGCGAGGATGGCGTCAAAATGGAAGCAGAGTACCAGGATGTCATTAACATTCGTAACTTGGAAGAAGATACCGCCGGGCAGCAGGGCTATCTTCAAATGTTTTTTGGTATCGGCTCTGGAAAACTACACACTGCTCGGCGCGTTCAGCTTGTCATTTGGCTTCAGATTCTTCAAGAATGGATTGGTATTGCAGGAATCACCATCTATGGTCCTGAAATCTTTACCATAGCTGGAATTAGCTCAAAAGACAGGCTTTGGGTCAGCGGCATCAACAACATCACATATATGGTACGCCAGCCAACTACCTGTAGCCAAAGCTAACATATACTGACAATACGCTAGTTTGCCACATTGATCTGCGTCTTCACCATCGATCGCATCGGCCGTCGTTGGACTTTATACTGGGGAGCAGTTGGACAGGGCGTGTGCATGTTTGTCGCGGGTGGTCTCGCTCGAGCTACGATCAATGCCGAGGGCAAAAGTAGCCAAGGCCATATTGGCGGCGCCGCAACATTTTTCGTATTCCTCTATACTGCGATATTTGGTGCCACTTGGCTTACTGTTCCTTGGCTGTACCCAGCTGAGATTTTCCCATTGCAAGTCAGAGCCAAGGGCAATGCTTGGGGTGTCGTTGGCTGGTCCATTGGCAATGGCTGGTGTGTAAGTTTTCTTCCCATCCCGAAACTTTTGTTTTCTTGCAGTCATTGTTCATCAGTTTCTTAGGTTTTGCTTCTCCCAACCATCTTTAAGCGCCTCAACGAGAAAACTCTCTACATATTCGGTGCTGTCAATGCTCTATCTATCCTTGTCGTCTGGGCGCTGTATCCTGAGTCCAACCAGCGAACATTGGAAGAGATGGATCTCGTGTTTGCCAGCGATAGTATCTGGGCCTGGGAGGCCGAACGCAATTTTGCCAAACTGAAGACTGAGAATCCTGGCCTTGTTCAGAGTTCAGCGCCAAAACCTGGAGTTGTAGATATTGAGCACGCCGTCGCACCTAAGGATTAAGGGTCAATGGAAATTCTACAGTGTCTGTGGCTACGAATTCTTTGTTATGGCCTTTACTACTCATTTTTCAAGCAGACCACATCTACAGTACAAAAGTCGTAGATGTAACAGAGTTATTGATAGACCATTTTTGAGAGCAGTTTTGGTTACCAGAACTCAACATTAAATATTCCGTGAAGAGGTGTCCGATACAACTTTGGGAAGCATATATTGAACAACTCCACGGAGTAAGATATTCAGTACTGCCGGAAAGAAAGAGTCCACATGGTGTGAATGCAATCTCTATACACCAAATCTGAGACAAATCATCTCAAATTTCCCACCAGCAACGCCGAGGCGATATCTTAAGGCTGATACTTGTTTTTAAGCCTGAGGTGTAGCACATTCATGCATCTTAGAGTGATCTTTTGGAGAAAAAAGTTTGCAAATTTTCCTGGTGTCTATTACAGCAGGATTGTATTTTTCAGATGGCACAACTATGCTAGACGACTACTCTCAACAGTGATATTCAAGTTGGGGTAACCCTATCATTGGCTGCAACTTCAAAATGGCTACCCACCTCCTATTTCTCAACGACAGAATCCCTCACCGAGTCCACTACCACATCCAATTAGCAAAACCCACGTTAACATATTGTGAAACCTAGGCAGACTCACAATTTTTTTTGTAATAGATGATTTAGCAGAAAGCCCGTGTGTCCACCAAGTAATAGGTCTCGAAGTCGCAACAAGACGAGGTAGCTCCGCATGTCCGAGTACATGTCGTGGTAGTGCTGGGGTGCATGTCGACCACATAGTTACCATGACCCGTGTTCCAGTGCAGGTATTGGCAGTTTTCTACCCAGGCACTGTTGACAGCGCCGCTGACTTGCATGTCACAATGAGCAAAATTATTGCAGCTCGTATGGCCAGATGCTTGATTGTTGTCGTTCGCTCCAATACTGACGTAGGGGTCAATGGACCCCGATTGGCATGACCCTGAGATGGTAAGGCAAGCCTCGGTAACAGTAACTGCCAACGCAAGAATTGGTAACAAGAGACTCTTCATGGTGTTATGGGAGAAAGAAGATTGTGGTAATTGAAGCTTTGTTGTTTAAAATTGGTGTTTGATCAAGGTGTTTGACAAAGACTTATTCGGCGGTCTTTACTTTGGTTCTTATACTTTTTTTCTCTTGAAGATTAAAGAACACTAACGCCAGGAGCAGGATTCACACCAATAATTTATTATTAGCCAACAATTGACCGCCATCTTGCGTTCCACAGAGATGTTTCAGTCACATACCGGCTTAGTATAGTTGGGTTACACTTTATTATTTTCCTTGTATCGACCCAATTGAATAGAGAATTACCTGTTTAGCACCCCGGAGCGGCTTCAGAAGCTCCCTCTCGGTGCCGAGTTGATATCTCTACTCTCCGCCCCCACAAGATGTTACTTCGTAATCCCATGCCAAGGCAATCCTGTTGGCTAAATAGGGAAGGTAAAAATCCACACCAATGCACTCCGCACATCCCTATTGGTTGGTAGGCCCGATTTCAGACTGCAATTTTATTTTTGGATAGGATGTAGCTGAGTATACAAACATGCATAGTTCAGCTGAAGCCAGCGGGCGGTATCCCTACGTAACCCTCTAATAATGCCGTATTTATCTGTATGGGCATCTGGGTTTATAGTTGCGATGATACTGTTTAACATTTATGTCCTGATCTAACTCGCCTGGAATTAGATCAGGCGCCTGACCTAATTTTATAAAACCAGCGCATTTCCTATTTTAAAAGCAATTATTAGCATAAATACTAAGAAAATTATTCTTACTAAATAATATTTTAAATACCTTATTAATAATATATTATATTAACTAAGGCTATATAAATATTTATAAATAATATAGTTAATAAAAAAAACCTAAGGCTTTAATTTTAGATAAAACTATAGCTGCTTTTTTATTTTATAATAAAAACCTTAACTAAACTTATATTATAGTTATTATAAAGTTAATTTTAAAGGTTATTAATACTAAATTTTTTAATTTTATAATTAAAAATAA